>CATIWF010110524.1:0-11523 GCA_949630135.1 Balakata baccata
AACCGATGTGGGATCCGTGACAATTCCCACAGCCAATCCGTGACGCCCTCGTCACGGGTGGCCTACGCGACCATTACTCTCTCCGCATTGGGTATGCAGCGTACACGTGTCCGGTGGGCCCAGGGAAGGCTCTGATACCACTTGTCACGGAGTCATTACTCTCTCTCCCAAAAGCACGCTTGCGGGGTTGTGCAGCGCACCCGCTTATAAGCCCAGAATCAACCGATGTGGGATCCGTGACAAAGTGTACCGTGAAAATTGAATAAAACAGAAAAAAATAAAAAATTAATTAAATTTGTTATTTCAAAAAAAAAAATTAATTAAAATAGTTACTTATTCATTCTAAATTTGTATGGCTATAAGATAGGTTAGAAGGACAAAATAAGAGGAACTTGCATTTAGAAGGATCATATTCATGTCCAATTATTTTCTAATGACAGATGGATTAGAAGGATCATATTCTTCAAAGAAACAAATCAAAGTTACCTTAAATTGTCAACACAAGCTGAGTTTATTAAGATAAGTTTTTAGGTTTAAATTCTAGTGAATACATCATTGAAAAGTAATAAAAAGTTTTAACTACGACTAAACTTTAAAAATAATTAGTAATTTTCTTGCTAATAAATTAAAATTTTGAGATATTTTTCTAACTAACAATATAAAATAATAAATAAATATACGAATAAATTGAGTTGTATAACATTACCGTAAATAAAAAGTAAAATTTTGATCCAAATATTTATTATGGTAGGATGCAACCTAACAGAAATGGGCACCATTTAGTTCAATTCATAAATGGGTTGGCCTAATTACATGACCTACATCAAACTAGTTTTAATTTAACAGTGGATCCCACTTTAATATGCCTTTCATTAAGATAAGTTTATGGCAAAATTTCTTTGCACAATTATGAAAAATCAAAATTTGTCATAATCACTGTAGGCCCCTTTTAACCACAAGCACAGTCTCACTCACCCAACAAAAAGTTAAATATTTTTATTTGGAAATTCTAATTAAACCCAGTTTGTGCAATTTTGTCATCACAGTTAAAATATCCTACTCAACACTAAAAATTCTGAATTATAGACACAAACCCAGATCACAAATCAGGTGATCAAATTAAAATATATATATAAAATTGTTAACAATTTGCTTCAATGAAGGTATCTTTAGTAATTTTATTGCACACATGTAGCCAACTTTCCCACTGAAATCCAAGATAACCCTAATAAAAAGCAAAGCTTATATTATTCTCTCCCCCCTAAAAACAGCACTAAAAAATAAAAAGAAGAATGGTATTAGCACTCTTAATTTTTCAACATTTTTCAATATTTACTTTCAGGAGAGAAAATTCTCAAAATAATGTTTTTATTTTCTAAATTTTGGAAAATATTGAAAAATAATAAGTATTCATAGTATTATTTTTTTAAAATAAAAATGAAAATGGAAAAAAGCTGACCTATATGGGCCGACTTTTAACTAAATGTAGCTGGACAGATAAAAACCAACTAATTATCACCATCGTCTCTATGTGCAAATTCCTGCAATTATTTCCTATCCTTTTTTCCTTTTGTAACCAAAAAAAAAAATCATAACATTATATGTATATATGATAAGTACCACATAAATTATTTATTTATATATATTTCTGTGCCGCCTTTATTGTTACTGTGATGAAGCAAGTGACACCTCTTGCTATACTTTTTAAGTAGCCAACCTTTTAATAACACCATTAAAAAATTCAAAATAATTAGAAAAAAAAAATCCAAAAGATTCCACATCTAAAAAATAAATAAATAACTTGGAAAATGAAAAAAAAAAAAATAATAATTAACTTCTTGAGATTGACAAGCAGATCCCCACAGAAGTAAATAAATTAATAAATTCACCCATAAGACCCATCTTCATAAAACCCTTGAGAGAATTCACTTTTTTCTTTTGCTTAGATGATATAATTTTTTTTCCATACAGACACAAACTGTAATTGACAAACAAAAGATAGAGAAGAGCAAGAGAAAAAAAAAAAAAAGAAGGAAAAGGGTCCTATGCTAGGGGACTCAAGCAGTGTGCTAGCAACCACAAAAACAGCCTCCGGTGCCGAAAGCGGCAGCGGCGGCGGTATTAACAGCGAGGCTCCTCCTCTTCCCCGTACTCATCTGTTACCTCCGGGTGGCGGTGGTGCCCATGAAAGCACTAGTGAAGCTGGCCATGTGGGCTCAAATAATAATTCAGGTGAAGAAGATAAAGGAAGAGGAGGCGGTGATGAAGGTGACCACAGCATCGGCAGCAACCGGTGGCCTCGTCAAGAGACTTTAGCGCTCTTAAAATTAAGATCAGATATGGAAGTTGCCTTTAGGGATGCTAGCGTTAAGGGTCCTTTGTGGGAGGAAGTTTCCAGGTGATTTTTCATTACTGGAGATCTGCAGCATCACACTCATAATTTCTCTCTCCTTATTTCTTTTTTTAATTGATTTTTTTTTTCTGGGCATATAGTTTTATTTAATACAAGATTGCAAATTTATTCTCTTGCAGACAGATTACAGTTTTCTATGATTTTGATTAAAGAATTACACTTTTACTTTAAATGACTTGTTTCTTTTATCTTTCTTGGTTTCCTTTTGATGGAATTCAGCAAATTGGACATTTTGTTTATCTGGGTTTGTTTCATTCTCATCATTTTCTGTCACTTTCTTTTTCTATTTGCAGTAATTCAGATAGATAACACTGCCCATGTGCAGTGAATTTTGTTATTCAGCAAACATATATATCATTTCTATAAAATTTTTTTCTTAATTACCCCATAAATGTAATTGAATTGCCAATAATTTATGTATCGGTTGATCAAATTGTACTTGGATCTCATAAATTTTTGTTTATAATTGCTGTTATTTTATGTGTTTTGGTTTGGATTACTTAACAGGAAGTTAGCAGAGCTTGGTTATAATCGAAGTGCCAAGAAATGTAAAGAGAAGTTCGAGAATGTGTACAAGTATCACAAGAGAACCAAAGAAGGCCGAAGTGGTAAACAAGAAGGCAAAACTTATAGATTTTTTGATCAATTAGTAGCATTTGAGAATCATCCTCCTCCTTCATTTTCATCACCGCCACTGCAACCGCCGCCAATTATCACCACCATAGCAATGCCGAAAGTGGTGAATCCGCCGCCAGTATCTCATATTAGTATTACTGTTCCATCAACAACAGCCAAACATGTACCTGATCATCTTCATCAAGGCATTACTACAACAGGAATAAATCTCACGATCCCATCATCGACAAACCCTACAATTCCATCGCAAGAGAAAAACCCTATGAATGTTTCATTTTCGGCGGAGCTTATGTCGAATTCGACATCATCTTCGTCTACTTCGTCTGATGTGGAGATTCAAGGGAGGAGGAAGAGGAAGTGGAAGGACTTCATCGAGAGGCTAATGAAGCAAGTGATCCACAAGCAAGAAGACATGCAGAAGAAATTCTTGGAAGCAATAGACAAAAGAGAACACGATCGAATGATTAGAGAAGAATCTTGGAGAATGCAAGAAATGGCTAGAATTAATCGAGAACGTGAGATTTTAGCCCAAGAAAGATCCATGTCTGCTGCTAAAGATGCTGCTGTTATGGCATTTTTACAAAAGCTTTCTGAGGAGCGAAACCCAATTGGGCTACATAACAATCCACCAGCAACAACACAACCGCCACCGGTACAAGCGGCTACAACACCTCCTCCTCCTCCTGCTGCTGCTGCTGCTCCCTCTCAGCCAGCACCAGCACCACAGCCGCAACTAGCAATGGCAGTGACAAATCTGGAGATAAAGACTGATAATAGCGGGGATCAAGGATACATTGTGTTATCAGGAGGAAGCTCATCAAGATGGCCTAAAGAAGAAATTCAAGCTTTGATTAATTTGAGGACTAATCTTGATTCAAAATATCAAGAAAATGGGCCAAAAGGGCCACTGTGGGAAGACATTTCAGCAGGAATGAGAAAGCTTGGGTATAATCGCAATGCAAAAAGATGCAAAGAGAAATGGGAGAATATCAATAAGTACTTCAAGAAAGTGAAAGAAAGCAACAAGAAAAGGCCTGAAGATTCAAAAACATGTCCTTATTTTCACCAGCTTGATGCTTTATACAAAGAGAAGAATGCCAATATCCAATTCAAGCCTGAGAATTCTGTGCCTCTAATGGTGCGGCCGGAGCAACAATGGCCGCCGCCTGCTCCTCCTCCGCCTTCTTCTTCTCATCATCAACACCAGCAAGATTCAGTTACGGAAGACTTAGAGAGTGACCAAGATCAGCAGAATCATCAAGATGAAGATGACAAAGGACAATGATGATGATGAAGCTGATGGGTATGAAATTGTAGAAAACAGGCCAACATCCATAAGCTCAGCTGGGTGAGGAATATTCTTTTTTTTTTCCTTTTTTTTTCACTGGATTAGTAGAGGTGGCTCTCAGATTCCGGCAGCCGTGAATTGGGGGTGGAGGAATCTCAATTTGTAAGCAACAACACATGGTGAGAGATGTAGCATATAGTCAGTGGATTATATATATGTTAAATTAGTTTTCTAATTTATTTATTTTTTTGCTAAAAAAATAATGTGAGGAAGAAAGAGAAAGATTCAACAAATAAAAAGAAAATGAGACAGTATTGTATTTTTATTTTTTCATGTTTGTGTAAATCTTAGAAATGGTTAATAATTTGAGGCTTTTGCTATAATATATCAAATATATTGATACACTTGAATTTTTATTTATAATAGTCAATTGATTAATATGGTTAATAGGTTATAGATCAATTGATCTGATAGTTAAAATTAAAAATAAATAATCTAATAATTATAAATGTTACCGTGTATCAATAACTAGAAGGATTTCTTCTTCTTTTTCTTTTTTTATGGTCTTTTTTTTTCACAATAGATTTAATTGGAGATTTTAATTTAAAATTTTACAATCATACTTGTCAAACCAATATTATTAAACTAAAAATTATTAGTTTATGATATAAAATTTCAATAAGAAAGAAAATGAATAAAGGTAGGGGACAAAAGACTTTTCTTGTTTTGTTTTCAAAGGTTGATGTATAAAAAGAAAGAAATCAATAAATATTAATTACTTAAAAGTATTTAGCAAAATTATTCATAAGATTATTTTAATGATACTAAAATCAACTTTAAATTGTGAGATTATAAGTTTGAAATCTAATCAAAATGATATAAATTGAAAAATGATCAGTGAAAATATTATGTAAATTAATTAGAAAAAATTAAAAAAAATAGAAAATTGATATAGAAGACATAATAAATATGTATGTGAAAAATAAAACAGTGATGGCCATTGCAGGAGGGACCTTACGCAGCACTATATGCCAACATCACATGCAACGGATATGAATCACCAGGACAGGGTCCACTATGATAGGAATCTTTTATGTTCTAACCTTTTCTTCTCATTTAATTATTCACCTCAGTAATTATTTATTATTTTTTTTCTTCAAAATTTATATAAACTTTGAAAGATAAATTCTATTAGTAAAATTTTTAGATATTGAATATGAAATCCTCTGTATACATAGTACCATCACTTATCTATTACTTTATATATAGAATTACATTATTTTTTTTAGTTTTTTATAATATTCTGACTAAAATTTAAATTTGGACACTTAGAGCTCTAAATAAGTATTACTGAGTTAAAATTATTGGTATTTTTAAAATTTTTATAGAATAAAGATATAACTGAAATTCGAACTCGAAATTTTATATTTTTGGTGATTAATAGGCATGGCAACGAAATATGACAGAAACAGTGAGAGTATGATATCTATCCCCATCTCTGTTGTAATGAGGAATTTCTATCATCGTCCATGCTATACTAACGGAGATAATTTTATTCCTATCTCTACAGCTCATCCCCGTTGAATTTTTGAAAATAATAATAATAGATTAATATTACAATTTTATATAATAGAATAACTAATTTAGTATGCATGAAATATGATAGTACTTAACAAAATTACTGTCATGTAAATCTAAAAGTTCATAAATTAAAACAAGTACAAATAATACATAAATATCCATATATAATTCATAAACATCCATACATAGTTTAAAAATTCACATTTTAAAAACAAATAATTCATAAATTAGATTAGTACATAAGTTTAATATAATACAATTATTTTGATAAAAAAAAATAATATATAGTAAGATATACATAATATAATATTTAAAATCTAATTATTAAATATTTAAACACATAAGTATAAAGTATAAATAATTATATATAATTATATATATATATAATTATTGGATCTTTACCGGATGAAGAGCATCCTCCCTGTCTTCGTCTCGCACCGCTCAACAGGAAAGGAATCCCTTTATTCCTATTTCCATGAGGAGGTAAATCGGAGAATTTCTACCTCATTCAGAGCAAATCACCATGAGGAATAAAGATTCTCTACTATGTTGTCAAGCCTAGTGATTAAGTTAATACCACCAAGTTGGTGCTATTTTTGAATGTCAAATAATGATTCATTACATCATTTTATATACGAATCGATCTCATAAAATATTATATAAAAAATAATAGAGAAAGATAAAATATGGACTCAATTTAAAATAAATTTCAATTTCTTTTCTCATCAGTGTTAAAAAATTTCTCATTTACAATATGCTGATGGCACCTTGCATTTTACAATGCAACTTTGGCTAATATGATCAATGTAAAGCGTCTCTTCAAATGCTTCTCTTTAATATCTGGATTACACATTAACTTCGAAAAGAGTACTATTATGAGTTTGAATATAACTGATTAATGGGTAAAGAAAGCTGGTAAAACTTTTCAATGTAAATGCATGTTTCTTTCTTTCTCTTATCTTGGTATCCCGATCAGGGTAAATTCTAAGCACAAGTATGTCTAGAACCAGTTATCTTGAAAATTAAGAAGAAATTCGCCTCTTGGAAATCAAAATTTCTTTCTTTTGATGGAAGACTAACCTTGATTAAGGCATCTTCGAACAGTCTATCGATCTACTATCTACCTTTTTTTAAATTGCCAAAATCGATGGCTTTTTAAATTAATTCTCTTTTCAAGAACTTCTTTTAAGGTGGATCTTTGGAAAAAAGGAAAACATGCAATATCGGATGGAATGTCATTCAATTACCTAAAAAATTGGGAAGATTATGAGTTAGTTCTTTGCTTGATAAAAATAAGGCCTAAATGGCTTTGGCACATTGGAAAGAAAGTGCAGATAATAGTCTTTGGGTACAAATTATAATAGAAAGATATAAGATTGACTCTAGTTTTAATCTCTTTTCAACAATATCTGCTAGTCAATTTTTCTCTGTTTGGAAAACATATGGAATCTACAATTTCTCCTGCCATTCAACAACAATATTAAGGTTTTGGAATGAAATGAGAATAGGTACAAATTCTGGTAGGATAGATGGATTTTTGAAAATCCCCTCTCTATGCATTTTCCCCAATTGTTTAATATGTCTCTTAATCAAAATGCTTTCATTAGAAAAGGGTGTCTGGGGGATAGTATCAAATGAGAATGAGTTTTCAGATGGAGTAGACATTTTTAGCCTTGGGAATTAGGATAACATAATCTATTGCTTAATGTGATCTCAAAATATCACATCTCACCTTATAATAGTGATAAATTCATCTAGTCTCATACTCTTAATGGTAACTATTCTGTCAAATATGTAGTTGTTGCAATATCTCACACTACAGCTCCGCCTTTTACCCCACTTTTGACCAATATTTGGAGATCTCTAATTCCTCCTAAGGTTGAAATATTTTCATGGCTAGCTATTCTCAATAGGTTGAACACCAAAGATGCTTTGAGTGCAAATGATATTATTCCAGACAATAATAATATGTGTCCTTTATGTAATAATGGTGCAGAAATAGTAGATCATCTGCTAGTTTCATATATTGTATTTTGTGTCTTATGGTATAAATTTTGTGTTTGGTGGAATATCTCTTGGGTAATTCTGAATTCTTTGAATAAAATTTTTCATCAGTGGGAGTTTCTAGTCATAGACTATTTCAAAATAAAATTTGGTTTATTATTTTTTATACTACTATCTGGTCAATCTAGCGGGAATGCAATGAAGTAGTTTCCGATGAGAGAACTTTAAAAATGGAAAATCTTTTCTTTGTCATTGGATACAAATATGAAGCATAGGTTCAAGCTATTGGAGATTAAGGTATTTTACAAAACCAAGATTTATATTTGCATGTTGATGCTATTAAGCTCTATGGATTTTGTGCTAAAACCATACCACCCGTATTTTGCTAGATTGCTCTTCCTCCAAACGTTGTTAAATGAAATACTGATGGTTCGTCTCTCGATAAACCTGGACCTGCAAGAATAGATGGTGTTTTACGGGACCCTTTAAGTAATATTCTTTGCTTATTTTCTCTGCTGTGCAATATTATAGATTTCAATGCTGTTGAGATAGTCACTATCCGATGTGCTCTGCAAATCACTTAGAGCATGTTTCTTCTCCCTTCCCATGCATTATTTTTGAATCAGACTCAACTTAATGCGATAACTTGGCTATTTAAGGAGGATAACTCTAAATCGTGTTCATTGTATCAAGAGTTTTGTCTCATTGAAACTCTCAAGCGTATGTTAGGGTTGATTCTCTTTGTATACACACGAAGAGAAAATAACTATACGACTGATTCTTTAGCTAAGCAAGGTGTCTCAATATCTGATAATTTTACTGCTTGGCTATAGTTACAAATTCATCTAAGGCTTTGTTGGATTGAGAGATTTTAAAATCCATGAATTTTATGAAATCCATGAATTTTAAATCCATTGATTCTATGAATTTTATAGTTTGGTTTGACTATAAAATCCATAGATTGTAAACTTATACTTATATTTGGTTCAATGACTACAATTTAAAGATTTAACAATTAATTTTCAATTTTACCCTTTATTAAATATTGATTATTATTATTATTAATTAAATATATACAATCAATTCCACTATATATTTAAAAATAAAATTATTTATTTTAAGAGTAGAAGAATAAAAAAAATAAAGTTATTATATGCTATAATGTTTAATTACATTGCTAAAAATATTTTTTTATTAATAATTTAATGCATATTAACACTATAATAATAATAATAATAATAATAATAATAATAATAATAAGCTAAAACAATTAGTTGAAATTAAAAGAAAAATGATTTTTGCCTTTTTAGGGTGAATGATAGTTTTGGAATATTATTAATTTATTGGGGACAATTTTGGAATAAAAATATGGCAACAATATCTTATTGATCAAAATCCATGGATTTTGAACATTTCCATCTACGAGGTGGGAAATCAAATACTTCAAAAATGAAGAATTTTGGTGGATGATAAATTTTCTAAAATTTATGGATTTTGACATTTTTTTAAGTAACCAAATGATGAATTTGATATAAATCTATGGATTGTTCAAAATCTCTTATTTAAAATTTCTCAAGCTATGTTAAAATTGATGAATTTTAAATGAGTGATTTTGAATAATTCATGTATTTATGTTAAATCTATCGTTTGACTACTTAAAAAATGTCAAAATTTATGAATTTTGAAAAATTTCTCGTCTACTAAAATTCTTTATTTTTTAAGAATTTGATTTCTCACCTCCTAGGTGAGAAGTTCAAAATCTATTGATTTTGATCAATAAGAGATTGTTGCCAAATTTTTTTAATTCTAAGATTGTTCATAATAAATTAATAATATTCCAAAACTATCCTTAATCATAAAAAAGTGAAAATTATTATTATTATTATTATTATTATTAAATTATTAATTAAAAAGTATTTTTTAGCAATGTAATTAAATATTATAACATATAATAACTTTATATTTTTATTTTTCAACTCTTAAAATAACCAATTTTATTAATGATCAACATTTAATAAAGGATAAAATTGGACATTAATTGTTAAATATATGAATTGAGGTTATTGAACCAAACATAAGTATGAGGGTAATTATATCATCAATTTATGGATTTCATGATCAAATCAGAAAATAAAATTCTTAGAATCTATGGATTTCACCATTTATAAATTTTATAAAATACATAGATTTTAAAATCATTCAATCCAAACGGCGCATCATTCCAAACATAGCCTAAGTGTTTTTCTTTAATTTATGTTGGTTTTCTAATTTTTTCACTATGGCATAAGACTTGTTCATATCTCTCTCCGTTTTTTTTATGTATTAGTTCCAGGTAGAGTTTTTTCATCACCTAGAACCTCTTGCTTTTAGTGGTTTTTTTCCTTCTAATAATATATCTCGACTTATAAAAAAAAATTCAAACTGTTTTTTAAGATGATAATTATAATAGAAAAACAAAGAATGATTGAAAGAAGAACCATTATTCTACTGGATATAATTGATTTTTTTTTTTTACTTTTTTCCCTGAAAATTAATTAATATGGTATTGATGTATTCTCTTTTATTTATAATATATTTTGAATTCAGTGTGATGCCAACTGTATGACAGTGCCAATATAACGTCCTAACTTTTTGTTAAAATAATAATAATAATATGGTACTAATACCACTAATACCGAATTGAAATGAAGTTTTATTTTCAATTCAATTTCAAAACTTAACACTAAATTAAGATTATTTAAAATTATTATTTTCATATCATTATGTTGGATGCGAAATATTATAAATGTCAATTGGTACCATGAAATATTATAGAAAAAGTGAAAAATCATGATTTAGCCGCTTCAACAAAATGTATAAAGTAAATAATGGTAAATTTTTACTTGGACGCACTTCAATTTTTTCCTCATTTGATGAAAAATGATGCAAATATTGTCCATGAAAGATGTGCCCAACAATCCAATAAAGTATAGATGAGTTGGTGTGTAACTATTCTAGTTTAATTAGATATTTCGAGTTCGAATTCTGAATATGCATCTATTTTAAAATTATTGTGGGAATATTTTGGTGCCCTTCAGAATTTTACCTGTCACGAACATTATTAGTCTTAGCTGTTTGGAGTGATTATAGTATTTATGATTAATATTTTAATAGGAATATAAGTACTGTGTTTCACAGTTACGGCATGAGACAATACAATTCCTCGTTTGTATTACATAGCCCCAAGAAATGAAAGTTCTATCCATCCCTCTCATACATATTCATGCATGAGTGACTGCAGCAGATTCTTGTTGAACTTCTAGCATATACATGAAGTTTATACAAATTGTAAACTTAGTAATTATACTTAATTAATATATATATAGTATTATCAGTAATTAATATCACCTGAGCATTATATAATATTTTGGCTTTTGGAGTTTATTTAGTCCTTTTTGTACTGATTTGCAACAAATGAATAAATAAATAAATAAAATAGTTAATTTCATCTATGATTACTTAATTTTAGTATTATTGCAATAAAGTTACATAATTTTTTTTGTTCCATAAAAGTGACGTAGCTATGGTTTAGTTTTAGTAAAGTTATTTCTGGTGATTTTTC
>CATIWF010110550.1:0-23709 GCA_949630135.1 Balakata baccata
GCATAAAAAAAATTTAACTTTTATAAATTTTCTCTATATTTTTTATCGCTAAAATTTTTTATAAATTATTATTTTCTAAATTTTACTTAATATATGATTAAATTTTAAATGCTTTAATTTATAATTTATTAATTTAATTTATTTACTTAATTTTCATTAGTAATTTATCAAATTCTAATTTATAAATTGTATCGTAATTTTTTTTAAAAATAATTAATAAAATTTAATAAATAAATTAAAAAATGGTAAAAAAAATTAAATTAACAAAAAAAAAATTGCTAACTTACGTGCATTGAAGCATGCACATGGGGCACATTGAAGTGATGCACCAGGTGAACAGTAGCGCGTGCGTTAGAGTGACGCGGGCGAGTATCACAAATTCGGAATTACTGTTAAAACAACTATAAATTCAGAATTTTATAAAAAATACCCTAAAATGGTAAATATTTTTGGTGAATACCACATATTAAGAAATATCCCTATATCTTGATTCAATTTTCACTAATAAAAAAAATAAAACAAAAAGAATTGATTATTAAAGAAGAAGAAAAAAATAGAATTCAATTAAAATTTAAAATATCACAAATTCTCAAAATAAACTTTCGATTTCCTTTCTAGTACAATGGGTATACCTTGGACATTTTTTAGAAATATTTTGGATATAACTTAGAGATATTTTTAGATATATTTTGGAGATATTTTTGATACACTTGAAAATTTTTAAAGAGAAATTTTTAAAAAATATTTTAGATATATCTTTAAAAATTTTATGAAAATATATTGAGTATATCTATATTAGTGATTTAAAAAAACAAAAGAACAGCAAACAAGAAAACAGTAGCACAACAAAAAATTGGATAAATATTTAAAACAATTAAAATATAAAATATGTTTTCTATAGGAGCCATTGGTCCAGCCACACATCATTATTCAATAGAAGAAAAAGATTAAGCCGCAAATGTTGACTTCTAAAAAAAAATTAAAGCAAACCAAAGAGGAAATAGAAGACGATAGAAGTTTTTAGAAGTCGATGGCGATATATTTTAGTTGGGAAACTACAACGATGGAGGAGACGATGGGGATGAGCCGAGCTTGAGAAAGGCAAGCTTTTTGGTGCCATTATTGATGATGTCGTTCTGCATTGCAAACTGAAGAATCTTGAGTTGAAGCCATGGAATCCAAATCAGACCCAAACTTCTCAAGTTTCTTCTTTAGGAGAAGGATGGGGAAGAAAAAATAGGTTAAAAAAAAAAGCAGTTAAAAATGAAAAGAAACAAAAAAGTAGTTAATCTTGAAATAAAAAGAAAAGCTAAATTTCAGCATTTTATGTAAAATCTTCAAATTTTATTTACGCTTTAAATCACATTTGATTTCTGGATAACAATTTGAATTTATAAGACCCTATTAATATTTTAATATATTATATTTATTATTAATAATTAAAATTATTATAAAATAGTAAAAATAGGAACCCAAAATTTTTTTATTAAAATGAAATTGCATTTCTTTTCATTCAACATTTGTACCAACATATTTATGTAATTTGTCATGCATCGCGGAAGTTCAACCAAAATGGTCGTTGGATGAAAATATCAATCCTGTGACAAATTGCATTTGCAATTGCTATATGGGATTTTGTAATTCCATTTGCAATCCGACAATGATGTTCTTAGGCAAGTGAAACCAAAAGCTATGCCACTTGAAGGTGGATTGAGAAAACATCTTTTAAAGCGACATCATTTTCGTAGAGGGTACAATTGGTAGTGCACTGTTAAAAGAACAATAACTCTTTACTGCATTTTATATGTATGTATTTATTGAAGAAATTCTTAGATAGACTCAGTTTATATTATTATTTATAGGCTAATCTAATTATTTATCGATATATATTTAATTATTTTATTTTCATTGGTTGATGTGAATATAATATGCATAAATGTATTTGAACACAAGATACCGGAAAGGAAATCGAAAGTTCATTCCAAAGAAGTTTTTTTATTGATTGCCCTTGCAGAAGAAATCTAAAAACTGTTAAACCTTCAAAGAAAGAAAGAATGGTAATCCTTTTTTTTTTTTCAAATATTGAAGTGCCATTATTTGCTGAACAAATTAACCTACTGAAATTGAGTTCCAACGATCAAGAAAAGGTTAAAGTAGTTGATCTTCTCTTTTGTTTACATAGTTATGAGTCCGCTTTTGCATACACATGTATAGCTTGTCGGTAGGTGTATGTCTCAACTTGAGTTCAAAATCGAACCCCTTTTCCTTCAGTTGTAACTCAAAAAATAATAATTCTGTTCGTTTTTTTCCCTTTCTGAAAGACATTTTAATTTGCTAGCAATTAAATCCTTACTAGTATATCGAGCGAGTATTACTCTGTTTGGTGTAGTTGTGCGCTAAAATAAATAGAGGCTGCTGTAACAATGGAAATTAAGCGAAAAAGTGATGTAAGAAAGCTGTGTGCAAAAATGAAAATGATCAGAGGAATAAATTTGTGATTATGTGCTTTTTGTTCTCAATTTCTGTTTATGTTTGAAGTCATTTTTTTTTGGGTGTTCCCTTCTTCCTCAATAACCGATATTCATGTTAGCTTTATTTGATGCAGTTTAAGTCTGTGACACATACATATGCCTGCACTTAGTCAATGGAAACCACATGCTGAAATGGTTTAAAGAATAGAAGTTACAGGTTTTCAACATCTTGTGGGTTTAAAAGCAATCAAACAAGACAATGAATTACTTAAGTTTTTGGAAAAGAAATATGATGTTACGGATGGTTTCTTCTAACTTTGATAAAAGAAAGTGTATATTAGCTTGATTGATATATTGTACATTTTAGGACTTCCAGCAGATGGAAGACCAGTGACAGATTGTGAGGTCAATGGTTCAGAAATATGCCTCAAGTACTTGAGAAAATATGGGTGCCATGCAGGATGAAATCAGAATTATATAATTGGAGGGATAAAGAAAAATTTTATATAGTACATTTTAGGACTTCCAGCAGATGGAAGACTAGTGACAGGTTGTGAGGTCAATGGTTCAGAAATATGCCTCAAATACTTGGGAAAACATGGGTGTCATATAAGGACGAAGCCAGAATCATATAATTGGAGGGATAAAGAGAAATTTTATATAGGATTGGAAGGATAAAATAAAAAATTTTGAAGAATTTTATTGAAAATTTTAAAGAATATATATATATATAGATGAAATTTTTTGGACTTGGGGGGCTGGGCCCATGTGAGCCTCCTTGTCTTCGTGTTTGGTGCCATGGGCCAAGTAGTAATGTAAAACTAACATGGTTGAGAGAGAATTTTGAGAAGTTGCCTGATAATCCTAGTGAGGAGGTACCTGATCAATATTCCTGGGCATACCTTCTATACATGTTTGGGACTCTCTTGTTTCCAGGGAGGAGTGGTTGTAATGTTTCAATCATCTTCTCCCGCTCCTTGAAAAATTAAGTGAAGTATATGAATATGCTTCGGGTGCTGCAATTTTATCCTCTCTGCATGTTGGCTTATGCAGGATGAAGAGCCTGCAGGCTGACATAGTACCTGAATGTACAATTGTTTTGCAGGTAAGTCTTTTTATTTATTTATTTTTTTTTCTGTCAATCATCCAAATGAAAACTATATTATTGCTACTACCGTAAAAGGAACAACCATTAACAAAAATGCAAATATGTGCGTTTTGTATTCTTTGTAGAGGTAATTAGTTGTAATTGGTATAAGTGGTTTCTATGCCTTGTTGCATTCATTTCTTTTTATATATTACATGATATACTACAATAAACACATATATATTTTACATTCATAATAAATAAAATATTCAAGTTGTTAATTATATTATGAATTTAATAGTTATATATACTATGAAATATACAACCATTTGATTATCAATAGAAAATTTATTATCAAGTTGTTAATAATAATAAGATAAATATTTCTAGTAAAAGATAATCTTATTGGACATTCATTGAGTATCTAGATTATCACATAATTTATTATGAGAATGAATATCATTTTCTATGATATAATAATGTCTAAATAAATCAATGAGTTCTTAAAGAGTTAAGAGTACTGAACAATGACGCTTGATAATAACTGCACAGATAATACTCGAAGTCAACAGTTATCATCTTAATCATAATATATGAGTTTTTTATGACTCGAAATCCTTTAACTTGATGTGTCAAGATTATCCTTTCATAAGTAGCTGTGGATGTGATTTTGTCTTATACTAAGCCATTTACGTTTGTTAATCCAGTTCGTAGTCACTACAGTTAGTCATGTAGTGAGATATGAGATTACAAATAGTATAATTTGTTACCTTACAGCACCAGGTAAGATCCTAATGAAATTATTTTAGTTCTGATAAAATATATTTCTGACCAGGAGAAATATAACTTATTCGATGTAGGATCGATATTATTAGTTAGACTAATAATAGTAAGTCTTATTTTAATTAGAACGCAAATTACTATGCATTAGTATATTAACCAATAAGGTTTTGACACACTGTGACCCTAATCAATATCGAGATAATAACGAGATAATTTAACATTATATGATTTAAATGTCAAATTAATATTTGAAATTTTATTGGTAATTAAAAGGAGAATTTCAGATGAATACTTAATATGTCCGGGTATACGAGAAATTCAGAAATAGTATCCGATATAATATTAAGAAGTTAATATTATATTTCAATTTTGATAAAATTATTGACCTTATAAGTCACAATCAAATTATTTATCTAGTCAATATTTATGATGCAGTGATTAATTTAATTAAGAATTAAATTAAAAAAATAATCACTTATATGTTAATTTTAATTATTTCTCCTATATAATTTTCATTAAATTATTAATTAAAATTATTATAATTTAATTTAATTAAGTTATTAATTAAATTAACTATAGTGATATATTAAAGTAATTACTAAAAAAATTGATTTATTTAATTAATGGTAGTGATTAGAAGATAAGATATGCGATTAATTTTTATACCATCATTACATCATAAAAAATAATAATAATAAAAAGTCTTCCTTCCCATTAATTTCGTCTGCCAACCTTAATTAATAAGGTTGATTTTCTTTTTTTCTTTCTTTGGCTATTAATATAATTCTTCTTCGGTTGCCTTTGGTTCTTGGTTTTTCCTTTTCAGTTGCCAATTTTCTTTCAATTCTTTGCTTTCTCTTTTCTTCAAAAGGTTTTGAAAGAAAAATATTAAGAAAATTTTCGAAAGTGTTAATAGTTTATAAATTTGTAAAAATAAAATATTTTGTAATCATATATATTTGAGACTAGTAAAAGAGTTTTATCAATGATAACTAAAGTTTTTAGTCTTTTTATTTTGGTTTATATATTTTGTGAACTCAATTTTTAAATATTTTTTTTAATCTTTTATTTTTCCATTTTATTCTTAAAATCATGGAATAATATTATCAAATAGATATTATCCGTAAAGATTATAAAATATATTTTGCTAATGTTATGAATTAATACTCAAGGTTAACATGTAAAGTGTATTTATATATCATCTAATATTTGGTTGCATGTTTCGGTTAAAATTAAAAATTTTTGAAATCTCTAATTTTGAATGAGATCTATAGCTTCTCTAAATCCAAAAATCACTTTCAACAATAATACAGTAACAGTAGCAGAGTTTTAGTTTTTCTTGTAGCAAATATCAATTGTACAAGTGGTAAATCACCATAATTAAATCACTACAATTCTATGGACAATTTGCCATTCTAAGCTATTCCAAATTTTCTTTTGCAGATTTTTGTTTTGGGACATTACCTCCTTGTGGCTAAGAAATATATATTTGGAGAAGTACTTTCCATATCTTGACAATTTTCTCCCTAAAAAATTTCCAATCATTAAAGAATGGATGGATTTATTGGAGGCACCATCAAAAACAACTATTTGAAAATTGACTTGGAAGCTAAACTGAAGGAGGAAACTAAGAAGGTATATTGTTGTTCATATAAACTAGTTTCGATTTCTCTTAGTACCTGAAGATAACTTGCTATTGGTTTCTACTGAACTTGCTATTTATTTCAATGGATTTTGACTATAAGCCTTATCAACGACTGGTACCAAACCACTTTCCTAAGATACTTCACATCCACGTAGATCTTTGTTGGTCATAGAGCAGTGCTTATTTACTTTGAAAAGACAAGTTACCACGACCTACACCCTCCCATATAGCATATTAGCCTGCTATATAATGAAGTGCTACAGCATACATGATATTAAACCGTTAGCTTTTGTTCTCTTTTTATCTTTTACCATATTTATATTTCATGATTTCGTTTATTTGTTATCCATGACAACATATACCATATAAGTAATCATCATGCATTCAAGTTTAAGAAGAAAATCCGTAAATAATAAATTTGAGTTTCAGGGCTAAACACTCCCAAAATAAATCAGCCATACAATCCATAATCCGCAATACAATTGAAAACAAAAATCCAATTCTATCTCAAATGTAAAAGAAATGAATAAATGTGAGCTAACTTTGGATCTGACTACTCCAACTGACTTGGTTTTTTCATGTTAACTCTACCTATGGCTCCAGACCTGCGTGCAGAAAACCCACACTCTAAGCTATTCAAGTTTAGTCGTATATATAATCATATAAATTCTATCATGCATATCACTCCCACATATCATAATACCATATTACAATAAATTTTACATAAACCAATTCATATCTATCATCATCATGATACCATAACATAATCTTTTAAAGTAATTAGATTGAAGAGAACTTCTCGTGGTGGCAGGGACAATGCGATTATGCTTTAGACATCAGTTCGACAATGGAATAACCGATGAAAAAACAAGCTGAAAATCAGACAACTGCCCATCTCTTCTGTCAAATTTCTTGCCCATCTAGCTGATACTGATGCCAGCTCCTCTAGTTAATCTCCAGCTACTGAAGGTCTTACCACTTCCCAAGACCCAACATGCTAGTTAGATTTCAAAGCCATCTCCTCCACTAGCATGCTACCTGATTCTGGTTCAGATGCAGTCTGTAACACTCAGGTACACTTTATTTAGCTTCTCTTATACTATGTCTAGTTTTCTATTTTTGTAGATATAATTTGTGGGATAATTGTACAAATGGTATCAAAATTTATCATTTTATTATAATTTCGTATCAAAACTTTTAATTGTTACAGATTGGTACCAAAATTTTCAAAAATATTGCAATTTGGTATTTCAACTTAAGTGTACCAGAAAGTATACGTGGCATGTCACATCACCAAGTCTCCACGTCAGCATCTTTACCAGCAAAAATAACCGTTAAAAATGATGTTATTTAAAGGTTTTAAAAAGAAAAAAAAAACAAAATATATCATTTAAAACCCTTAAACGATGTCGTTTTAAGTTGTTATTTTTGCCGGTAAAAATGCTAATATGGAAACTTGTGTGACGTGGCATGCCACGTATACTTTTAAGCATTGAAAATTGAGTTGAGGTATTATATTGCAACATTTCTGAAACTTTTGGTATCAATATCTAACAATTAAAAGTTTTGGTAATAAATTGTAACAATGTGACAAATTTTGGTACCATTTGAATGATTAACCATATAATTTGTTGTAATTTGATTGGTGCCATATCTGAATTTTTTCCTTTTCAATTTTCTTCCTTGTAATAGTGTGACCAACCAGAAGCATTAAACATAGCACAGAAGCAGCCGGAGCTGCAACAAGGCTTGTCGGAGTAACCAGCATTGGAACAGCAACATTGTTGACAAGGCTTTAAGCCGATATCATGCTGATCAGACACTTCAAAGGGGGAGGAAATCATGTGAAAGTTGATATGTTACATGATCTCATTATGGTCCAATACCAAATGTAGAATGAAATCTAATGTGTTTGCGTCTAATTTTTCTTTTCAGTTCTCAAGAGGAAATACTGAAGAATTTCTTGAGTTTTGTTTCCTGAAATTTGAAGTTGGTCTTTGGTCATCAAGATTGTAGGAACTCCCATCAAATTCCACAAACAATACTGGTTTCTATTTTTTCCACAAACGCTTCCGCCTGTCTTCTTTTATTTCTGGATAGCATCTGCTATCTCGTTCACCTATCATCATCATCATCTTATTCACTTGTAATTTCCCTTTTTCTCTTTTCTGAACATTTTCAAGAAATAATTTTTTTCAAAAGAAATAAAAATTAAGAATTTATTGAAACCTTATTATCATCTTATTCACTTCATTATGGTTGCAATATTTAAATTGAATTTTAATAGAAATATTTATTTAAATTGAATTTCAGTTACCATATATATCACTTAACATAATATTATCATCCCCAAAAATGTGGACTCCACTATCAAAATCTCCTCATTAATCAATATAAAACACATATTTGACAAAAAAAAGAATAGTGAATTGTAAAAATAGGGCATTTCTTCCATTAATTTATCATATAAAGTTGTAAAAACAAACAACATAACTTTAAATTACATTATATGTGCATTATGCACGCAGAATAGATAATATAATAAGTACAATTGATGTAAAAACCTATAAAACAACAAAAATATTGTCTGACAGATATCACATGCATTTTTTTGCGCAAAGATTAATTCAAACTGCATCAATTATTATAATTTGATTGCATGAATGAGTATAAGTGGGTAATGTTTGAAAAATCATATATATCCATATATACCCAACATATAATAAACATATAACACATGATGAACGTAATGAATATAATCCAGATTTCTCATATATATACAACATATACTGCAACTAAAGCCAAAATGAAAATTTGAAGTCAAAAAATGAAATGACATCTCTAAGAAATGTGTTTGCCATAATGAGCAATTTTCTCCATTCTATAGAAAGAATGTGTGACCTTGAGAAAAAGACATGCATTCAACAGAGAGAATTTAACCTTTTTTAATTATTTTTTTCTAACTATATAACACCCAATAGAGCCTCCTCTTTCTGGTCTTCACCACCAGCGTCCCAAATTTCCATCAACATCAGTAGTCACCTCATCACTAAACATACTACGAGGCCATGGAGAAAAATCGAAATGATTCAGATCTGATCGGTGCATATTCTTCCTTCTCGATTTGGATGGCTTTGGTGGTGGAGACTTGCGAGAACAATCTGAGCAAGAAGAAAGTTTTTGGTGGCTTCAAGCTTGGCTACAATGATCGCGATTTTTTTTTTGTGTGGCTTCAATAAAGGGTGAACGACTGGTTGTTGAATAAAGAAAGGTGGGGGCTTCGATTCTCTTTGGTGGTGGCTGCTGTTGGGTGCTAGGGAATAGACAAAAAAATTAACTTAAGGTTATTCAAAGTAAAAGAAAAAGGTTACTTTCCTCATATAAAAATACATAAAAATGGAAAAAAAGGAAGTTGAAATCAGGTTTGCGGAAAAATAAGATTTGAGACGTATATGTATATACTTCATTATAATTTTTTTTTAAATATGTACTTTATTATAATCAGCTAAATAATCTTTTTTTAAAATCGTTTATCAATTTTAAATTTTTATAGCATTATATTTATTTGAGAAAAAATATTCATTTGAGACCTAACCAGTGAGAAGGGATGTGAATCACTTTTTTGAAAATTTTTTATATAAATTGGTCTTGAAATTTTTTCATTATAATCCACGTTTCTTAATTAAAATATTCTCTAGGTGTTTTAATTTCTATATTTCTAGGAATACTACTTATTGAAGGTTTTAGTATTAGTAAATGTTGAAATCTTTTATGATGATGCAAAATTTGGAAAAATTTCTAATCTTATTGAACTATTTGAATGTTCTATTATTCTAAAATTTTGTTCAATGTTTCCTAAAGGTTTCAATTGAACCTTATCTTGTAAATTGCATGCACTTGATCTAATAATTTCATTCCATTTTAATCTTCTAGAAACATGAACAATATTGTCTGATTTATTAGTTTCAAATAATAAAGTTTCATTTTTCATTAAACTATTTCTAGATTGTGGATCTAATGTAGTTGTCAAAACTTTATAATATACTCTATATATAATGGCGGTAGATCTAGAGTTTTCTTTAAAATCCATATTTTAGTTTTAACTGTGACTATTAATGTACATAAAATATTTGAATCAATAAAAGATATGAAAAATTTGGATGTCAATTAAAATAAACTGGTCCATTAGCTAAATTAGTTTTAGCCATATTTAACGAAGAATTTTGAAAATTATTATGCTCAGCATCCTTTAACAACATTAAAACAGAAATATCTAATCCAATATAAAAAAGTGGTTTTATTGCAACCTGAACCATGCATATACACAAATATTTATATTTTTTTCTACACTCAAATAAAGATGCATGAAATTATAATTGAATAGACTCATGTTTAGGATTTAAAGCTAGAGTTTCTTCGGTAGTTTTAATACTACTATCTGTCATGAATTCAAAAGATCTAATGTTGTAAATTGTTTTAATATCTTATTTAGGAAGACTCCAATCATGTAAATGATTTTCAATTTGAGCAATATTAACCTCTATAGAATTTAAATCTTGATGATTTTAAACTTTATCTGTCAAATAAGTCCTAGAAGGATCTCTATTAGATATAATCCTAGATAACCTATCAATTAGAATACTAATAATATTATTAACTAAACACTAATTTAATTAAAGAATGATAGATAATGATAAAGAACCTGAGCGAATACCAGGACCGCCTATTATGCCTTTAGACAGCTAACAAAACGACTGATCAACACTATCACACACAAACACTTTACCACAATGAATATCAAATTTTAACTAAGAAAAGGTTAAGTTACAGTTACAAATATTCTTAACAGACTGGGGGTTATAAGACTATACCAAAGAGGAGAGGAGGAAAATATATATAGGAATAGATAATAAAATAAAATTTTAAGTTTTTTCAAAAAATAACATATTTAATATTGAAAACTTACAATGATTGAAACTTCAAAAAAAAAAAACTGCTCTAAAAAAGCTTTAGAAAATTACAAAAAAAATTACAAGGGAATTTTTATGAGCAGAAGACAATTAAGGCTATAGAGAGGCTTTTGCTTCGTACGCATTTTGCCTCCAATCTTCAAATTTTCTCATTATATAACTGCTTAAAGAAGAAACTGACAATTGAAATGGAATCTGAATAATAATTTTTTCATATGGTTTGTCTGAAATATGTTCATTCAAATGACCTGGAATCACATGAAATATTTTATTGTTTTCTTGAATTATTGTCCTGGATGGAATAT
This sequence comes from Balakata baccata, assembly GCA_949630135.1. NCBI lineage: Eukaryota > Viridiplantae > Streptophyta > Magnoliopsida > Malpighiales > Euphorbiaceae > Balakata > Balakata baccata. The sequence goes on from CATIWF010110550.1 coordinate 11,262, forward strand.
ATTTTTTAAGTGGTTTGACAAATTTTTTTGACTGTTATGAAATCTTCATGTGAATGCAAATTTATTGAAGGAATATTTTCCGAATTTCTCCCGGGCTAAAAATCTGACGTATAGATAACAATTTTTTTTTTGTTGAAAAATTTATGTACAAGGTGGAAATATTCATAACAATCTTCTTCATTCTATAATCTTCATAATCTTGGTGAGTCTCACTAGAGACTTCATAATAGGCTTTCATTAATAAATCCTTTAACTCCATCTATGAAGAAGCCGAAAATGAAAGACTTAGACATTTTAGATTTGTTATTGAAAAAATTCAACTCCGGTGGATTAGAAGCTTGAGCAAGATTATGCTTTGACCACCAATCTGCTACAGGTTTAGAAGTTCTAAATGTATCACACCATTAACTCTAAAATCTCTAACTAATATTGGATATCCTTTAGAATTATTTATATCATATGTCCAAGCTAAAATTTAAGAAACTTGAAAAATCATAGAAAAGTAGAGTAAGAAATCTTAACTATTTGGAGTGTTGAAATTTTATTTAAATTTGACAAATTAATCTTTAACTTTGGCTAGGAGAACTGCTAAAACGTTCTATAGAAACTCCACCAGCAATAAAATCATTTTGGTAAATGTTACTTAAATTTTTTGACATATTTTGATAATTGGATAAACCAAGTGTAATTATAGCTTCGAACCAGAAAAATATTATACCAAGCGTCAATATAATTATAATAAGTATAAGTTGGAACTTCAAGAGACTAAGAATCTTTTGTTGTATATGGATTTTGCTGCCCATCTAAAAGAGTAAGGATCTTTAATATCTAAGCTTTGGAATAATTAATTTTGTTGGTATCATTCTCATTATATATATTTGTGAAATCTATAGATTCTTTAACAATTAGAATTAACTCATAAAATTTTGGAGTCTTGTAAGGATGAGTTTGAATAAAATGAACATTAGGTGGAAAAACTTGGGGTAAAATCTTATTAAAACTGTTGGTATATGAATCTTCTACTAATTGCTCTTTTTCTAGAATGGTGATTTCTAATATGTTGGAGTTACTTATAAAATGAGAGGTAGAGGATGCAGATGTATTAGATATTGAAGCTTTAGATGATAAATCTGAGGGTTTTAAAAGAGAAAAATTTCTTGAATCTTTTGAAACCACTTCTAAAAAGTTTTTTGAAGGCTTTGGGGGATTTCATAGAGATAAAATTTGAAATATATTTGAAGTAATAATTTGGTTTGAGGGAGAATTATGAAGGGTATACATTTCTTTAGTCTTTTTCTTTTGATTTGGATTGGATGAAGGTGGTGTAGCTATCTTTTCCTTGTAAGAATTCACGAGAAAGAAAATTAGGTAAAAAATTATTTGATTATTTAATAAATTCTATATTAAAATTAAAGTTGCTTAATAAAGCTTGTTATTGAGCAAAAATACATTTTGAAATAATATTTTTAACATTTTTTTCTAAAACACTTTTTGCCTCTTGGCAATCATTTCTCAAATGAAATCTTTTCATATATAAATTGTTCTCAAATTTAGTAATACATAAAACAATTGCTAAAATATCTTTTCTAATTGTAGAATAATTTTTTTTGAGATTTATCCCAAAAACCATAATGGAACCTAACAAGAGATTCTTTAGACTCAGAAGGAAGGCGTTGTTTAAAAATTCTTTCATATCCTATGTCAGAAGCATCAATCTTGACTATAAGAAACACATCAGGATGAGGAATAACTAACATGGAAGATATGAACCTTTTCTTTAATAAATCTAACTATTTTCGGTATGCTTAGAAGACCAAAAGGAGAATTCTTTTTTAACCTTTGATACATAGGTTTACATATTTTTTTAAAATCTTTAAAAAAATCAGACGCATAATTCAAGCATCCTAAAAATATTTGACTTTGAGTTTTATCTTTAATTTCATTAGTAAATTTCTTTGTAAACTCTAAAGATCTTAAAATAGGTTTGATCATTCCCTGATGAGTATCATATCCTAAAAATCTAATATGAATTTAAAAAAAATTTCATCTTAGGCATATAAACTAAAGACCATTTTCATGAATAATTTTGTAAATTTTATTTAAATAAGAAAAACGTTAACGCAATGATTTTAAAAAAATATGTACATCAATATATGCTATAGCAAGACTTTGATATAGAATCAAAATATCATTAATAACTTTTTGAAATTCAGACAGAGTATTTTTTTTCTTTAAACCAAATGACATAATATTTTATTCATAATGTCTAAACGGTACATTAAAACCAGTTTTATATCTATTTTTTTCTTTAATTTGAATTTATCAAAAACCCAATTTCATATCAAATTTAGAAAATATATTTGTGCTATGAAGTTTTTTTTAATAAGTATCTTCTATTATGAATAAAATATCTAATCCATTGTAAGACTTTATTTAATAACTTATAATTGATTACTAATTTAGGAGCTACTCTTTTAATTTCCATACAAAGTTGAACAAAACCATGAAAATTTTGAATATCTAATTAATCCTTTATTTTTTAAAATAATTTATTTCTTCTATACATTTATTTCTTCTAATTCTTAACTCATATTTATAGATTTAGTTTTAGTTGGAATCGTATTATCATTAAATTCTTTAAATTTACTATATACATTTATCTATTCCATAAAATATTTGGAATTGGAGCACATATATCTTTTAAAAGCATTTCTACAATTTCTTTTGTTTTTATTTTGTTTCTGATTTATTTAATTGCTCTTCTATTTTAAGATTATGTACTTCACTAATTAAAAATTTTATGTATTTTTTCTTATTTTTATTACATTAATTTGATATTCATTGAAATCTATTAGACTTAAGTCTTTTTATTGAATTGGTAAAGCAAATTCAAATATTAATTCTTTATCTATTACATTTGTTAAAATTCCTTTTTAACTAACCTGAAATGGATATCATCGTTAGAAACAATGTTCTTAATATCAACCCTGAATTTAAATCTCTTATTACACAAATTGTGTTTGAAACAATAAACATCATTACAAATCTTTGTGTTTGATAATTATATTTAACATTTAATTTTGATCTACTGGTACTAGATAATCTTTCTGAATTCTTTTCATAATATTTTATAAGAATTAATTTTTTGTGAATACAATTTTGATATGCTTCTGAATCCATTAAAGCTAAAATTATTAAATGAAAATCATTATTAATTACTAAATTAACTTTTATATAATATTTTTGAAAATTTATTCTAGTTATAAAATTTACAAAATTTTCATGTTCTTCTTTATTCGTAGATGTTTCAGCATTCTCTAATTTTTGTTTTCCTATATACTTTTCTAAATCTTGTTGAAGTAGTTTGGTTTCAACTTTCTGAAATTTTTTTGACACTTCTTTTTTAAAATTTTTTTATTTCCTCCAATAAATCTTGAATAATACAAACTTTTAATTTTTCTTCTTTAAACCTATTGCAAATTTCTTGAAAATTGTATAGTTAAAATTTTGATTGGTTTTTGAACTATTAGATTTGAAAGTCTTAATAAATATTCTCTTTTTTCATCCGTAATCACTACAACAATTGTCACATACAGCCACAGTTCCCCAGCTACAATATGTTAACTTGTAGCTAATTGATTGCATTAGCTACAAAAACTCTCTCTGTAACTATATATAATTTTAGAAATTTGCTTAGTCACAAAAATGAATGAAATGTAGCAAATATTTCATATTTGTTATGACATTTCAATATTGTGACAATACATAATTATTTAGTTATGATTTTTTAGCTACAGCAAAAAATCATAACTGATTGATTTAATTAGCTACAAGTATCAAAATATCATAGTAATAACAATTATAGAATTTGTTACATAAATAAATTAATGACTAAAAATAATATATTACTATTGTAGTTTTTTTACTTGTGGCAAATTAAAAATTTTTGTAATCTAATTAGTCATGAATTATAGCACTCGTAGCTAAAGTTAGTGTTATATCTTCCTTAGCTAAATGATTCCAAACATAGCCACACGTAAAATAAAAAATGTGGCAAGATTACAAACTTTTATAAGATTAGATTATTTAGGCTAAATTTTTATTTTTGACATATTTAGATCATTTTTTATTTCAACTTTTATTTGTTTCTTCTTATAAAAATAATGCCAATTTTTTTTTTTAAAAAAGACTTTTTATTAGTTTTTAAAAGCTTAATTAATATTAGTCATTTTGAAAAATTGTTACTTGATGTTATCAATTATTAGCCAATAGATGTTTTGAACTATCCAATTATTATGTATAAGCTACTCTAAACTCATAAATAATTTATCCAGCCTAATCTCAACAGATGCATATGTTTCACTTCTGTCGAGCCTAATGTTCTAACCTTCAAACATTTTGCTTTTGTGTAATTGAGAAGTATATGTGGTGAACTTAGCTTAAATTATAAGATTTATTAAAAAATTTTATCTATTTAGCAAATTATAGTTAATTCAATATAATTTAATGAGAGCATGATGATTTGTTCACACAAGTCATTAGTAATCTACACTTCCTTTATGAAGGATGTGTAAAAAAAATTTAGCATTAAATGAACGAAAGGAGATATTTGGCAGACATATCATTAACTCAATAGTGAAAACCACAAGAAAAATGAAATAAGTAAAGGCCAACCCTCATAGAAAGGACCTTCAAAATTTTGAATTACAAGTTTAAAAAAAAAAAATTTTACACAAAGGGCCCTAACTCAGAGATCAAGAACGCCATTCTTGAAGAAAATTGCTAGTAATACAGAAAAGGAGAATAATAGAAAAAAAAAACAAGGCATAAAGCAATTGATAGGTTTATCGTATTTTGATATTTCTTTGTAACTATCAAGATGCCTTAACATCTAAAATCATCAAAATTCTATTTGTTTTTTGTTTTATAATCACTGGACAAATAGGACTTGCCCCTATCATTTTGGCATATGAGTCATTAAGAGAAACACCATCCACACCATTACTAACCAAACTTCACACCATTACTAACCAAACTTCACTCCATACATTGTACTTTCATAAGTTGTTGCTCGGAAATGAAATAGCTATACTAACATAGAATGAAACCAGTAGAAGAAATCTGTAGAGACCAATAGAATATCAACACCAATAGAAAGTAGACCATAGAAACCACATGAACACAATAACTAGAACTAGAAAAGGAACCAAAGAAGAGAACAATCGCAAAGCAGACAACTTAAAGACCTATGTGACTATTGAAAAACTTAATGAAATAAGCATAGCCAAAGAAATTTGATGATGCACCCAAAACTCCTACAAAAAATTAACAAATATACCAAATATATGTGTAAAACACTTAAGGTTTAACGTATCACAGATAAAAAAAAAAGAGTAAATAAAAAGGACAAAAGAGAATAAATAACAAATAATGATATGTACCTATGATACTTCATTCAATTCCTAGTATTTCTATAATAGTAAATCTTCATCATCATTGTCAGGATTAGATTCAATACTCTTCAATTAAAACTTCATCAATAGGATTAATATTAGCAGTGATCTCATTCATATCCCTTCTTTCTAAATTCATCAAGTCATCATCTGCATCAATAGTAGAAAATTCTTGAGAAAAATGAGAAATATTTTGCTGAAAAGCTTCTTCATTAGCACGTACCATATCCATTTCAGACTCATCATTTGACAAAAAATCATGAGTGTTCTCAAGTTGACTTTTCAAAACAATAAGCCAATTAGGATTGTTGTCATCTTTAACATAAAAAACTTGCTCTGCTTGAGATGCAAGTACAAATGGTTCATTAGTTATTAACTTCCAAAAAGTATTAATACTTACAAAATTATATTTGTCTATTTTTATCAACATTCCATCAATTGCATCTAAATAAGACAATTCTTTTTCTTCCTAAATATTAAAGTTCTAGTATTTCAGTAAGGACACCATAATAGTCTACACTTTTACACCCATCACTCCTTTCACCAAAACACCACTATTTTGATTGACCCTTTTTTCTTTCAAGTTTCATTGTATGAAACTTGAATCCATTTATGACATACCCCATAAATCTTTGAATATCACAAAGAGGACCTTGAGCCAATGACAATAGTTCCTTAGTTACAATATTATCTCCTTCTTTATGCAATTGTATAACCTATGTAATTGCAAACGAAAGCAATAATAAATATGTTTTTCCTTTTACAAATTAAATTAAAAAGGTATTAAAAAAAGTAATATGTACTTTATTATATAGCCAATCAGAGAAATCCATATTATGCACACTTCGCTCATACTCACTGTAAAGTAAAAAGAACTGAATAAGAAAAGAATTGCATGCATTTATACTATAAATAAAAGAAGATAACTATAGAGAAGAAAATAACATACTCCAAAAATGGTTGAATTTCTTTACAATTTTTTAAGATATAAGCACAAGCTTGCTTTATTTCTATATCCTCTAAAGACTTAGATTTATCCTTTGATAAAGGATAACCAATTTGAGCAAATACAGATAAACCTTCTTCTGAATTGTTGACATATTCTCCACAATTTCGTTTTGGTTGGTTAAACTTCGTTTCAATACCATGTAAGTATCTCGAACAAAAGATTAGACTTTCTTCCACAATATACCCTTTAGCAATAGAACCTTAGGTCAACTTTTATTACAAACATAACACTTTAATTTGCGTAAAAACCTAAATATGTAATTTTCAATTAGTTATTTTTGCAATATTAAGGTATAAGAGAGTTTCCAAAACAGAAATATATTAAATAGATAATACATAGAATTAAAAATATGAGTTTATAAATATTGCCTTTCAATCGGGTACATCCATTGATACTGTATAGGACCGACAAGTTTGGCTTCAGTTGCAAGATGAATTGTCAAGTGCACCATAACATTGTAATACGAAGGTGGAAATATCTTTTCCAACTTGGATAATGTAATTGGAATCTGTGATTCAAGTTGCTCTAACTCATCCACCTTCAATACTTTTGAGCACAACTCTTTACAAAATATACCCAACTTTATAGTTGCATCATAAACATTAGGAGGCATTATCCCAAGGATGGCAAGAGGAAGAATGTGTTCTAAAAGAATATGACAATCATGACTCTTAAGTCCATATATTTTTCTTTCTTTCAGACTCACACATCGAGAGATGTTTGAAGAAAAATGATCTGGAACTTTTAAATCTTTTAAGAACTTGCATATGTTATCTTTTTGTTCATTAGACAAACTAAAACATACATATGGATAATACCACTTTCCATCTTTTTGATATGGATGGAGTTCTCTCCTAATACCCATTTCCTTCAAATCACGACGTACATTCAAATAATCTTTTGTTTTCCCCTCTATATCTAACAAAGTACCAAAAATATTTTCACATATTTTTCTCAATATGCATAACATTAAGATTATGGCGTAAAATAATTTTCCTCTAATATGGCAACTTAAAGAAAATGTTTTTTTCTTCCAATTAAGACTATCTTTATTTCTACCACCTTTTGACTTTTTTATAATTTTTCCAAATTCAACAGGTTGAAGCTTACAAAGTTGATTTAAGACATCATCACTAGATAGTGTGTAGGGTCGAACAACTATTTCAATTGATCCATCAAAAACATTCTTATTAACATGCCACTTGTGCTTTTTATGCAAAAAATGATAGGCATGTGCATATAACAAAATTTTCGACTATACTTAAGTCGAAAAGAAGGAGTTTCCTTATTACATATTGGACAAGCTAATGTACCTTTTGTGCTCCATCCTAACAAGTAAACATATGCAGGAAAATCACCAATGATCCATAAAATTGCAGCAGGCATACAAAAGTCTTCTTTCTTTGAAGTATCACAAGTATGAACCCTATTATACTGTAAATCTTTCAACTCATACATTAAAGGTTGCAAATACACATCAATATCATTTCCAGGAGCTTTAGGCCCAGGAATCAATAAGGTCAACATGCAATAAGGTTGCTTCATACACATCCATGGTGGTAAGTTATACACAGTAGCAATCACATGCCACGTACTATGAGAAACACTCATATTACCAAATGGATTGATTCCATCAATGGATATTCCAAGTCTAACATTTCTAGAATCTGTAGAAAATCCTAGATTAGACCCATCAAAGGATTTCCAAACTAAAGAGTATGTTGGATGCCTAAGAATTCCATCTTTAGGATGTTGGTCATGATGCCACCTTATCTTAGCAGCTGTCTTAGAAGACATAAATAATCTTTGTAGTCTTGGTTTTAGTGGAAAGTAACACAAAACCTTTCTAGAAACTTTTTTACTACCCCTTTCACTATTATTTGATTGCCATCTAGACTCTCCACATTTCAAGTAATTATCAAGATTAACATTATTTTTCCTAAATAACATGTAATCATTAATGCAAGCATCTATTTTCTCATAGATGAGACCCAAATGTCGAATTATTTTCCTTACTTCATAAAATGTTTTAGGTAAAGTTTCACCTTTAGGAAGGGCTTGTTTAAAAAATTGCATTAAGCCATTAGTTGCTTCATTGCTCAATCCATAAAGACATTTAAGTTGAAAGAACTTAACAATAAAGTATAAGTTTGTAAAGTTCTTACAATCATGATAAAGGTTTTATTGGGCATTCTCTAATAGCTTGAAAAATTTAGAAATTTCTTTATTGAGACTAGGAAACTGACATGAATTTTCCTCTAAATTAAGGGATTCAGCTGGAATACTAGACTTATCAGGCTCTTGCTCAAAAACATCTTGCATAATAGCCTTTATTACTTCAGATCTTGCTACATCATGAATCAGGCCAAATATATCATTAGATTCCTCAACTTGTACTTTGTTATTAACATCGTCAAAGGTTGACGTTCCATGATATAACCAACAAGTGTGGTTTTTGACTATTCCATCTACCATAAGATATTCGTTAACCTTATCTTGAGTTTGTAGTAACACATTGTTACACTTTATACAAGGACAAGGTATGCCATCTCCCAGTCTTGTGTTATGAAATGCGAAGTCAAGAAAATCATTTACTCCTTTCTCATACTCATCGCTGGTTCGATTACAAATCATCCATAATTTATCCATTATAAAAATCTGTAACAATCAATAAACATATAATAAGTTGATTAAAGACTAAATAGAAGTGAATTATTTTAAATATTATATAATGCACAATAAAAGCAACACCAAAGATAAAATGAAAGAGTACAAAAAGAAAAAAAAACTATTTCATTGGGCTTAAAGTGATCAAAAAAACAATATTAACACCAGATGAATTTTTACACAACATATTTTTTTGGCTTTAGGCCTCCTTTGATTTTAAAAAAAAAAACAATATTATACAATACGATTTGAGGTATAACTAAGAATTACAGTTACTCAATGTGATCCAAAGAATATGAGAAAAAAGATCAAACAATTTATTTGAGAAAAAAAAATACTTAATTTATCTGATAGAAATACCTAGATTCTTCTTATCGTCTGACACCTCAAGTGCTGTAGAAAATCAAGGAATTGCAAAATAGGATAAATAGATCTTGTTGTAGGAAGCAATCAACACCTGACTTTCACTCAAAATCCTAGTTCGTATGTATGAATCGGCTTTTTGCTTTCTATGTAGAAATTGGGAAAGATATAGCCGCCAAGCCCTGAGAAAGATGAGTTCTTCTAGAGATAATAATAATAATAATAATAATAATAATAATAATAATAATAATAATAATAGATATCATGAAAACGGAATGTGAGATTGTCGTTTGACTAAAATCCTTTTGCTTGGTAGTTTGAAAAAGGCCAAAAGGAAAAATTTGTCATAAACTATATCCTATAACAAATTACATTTTAAATTATAATTTTGTATAAATAAGTCTTTTAAATTAAACTCGATTCAAGTAAGTCATTCGAATTTAAAGCCATTCAATCAAATTTTAAAGCTTTAATAATAAAATGGAATACGCATTTATGATACCGAGGCTTATTTGTACTAATTTTTTATTTTGGGGCTTATTAGGCATGCAATCAAATCAAATCGAATCAATTAATTTATTAATAGATTTAATCTTAAATATGGACTTCAACTCGTGTTAGTGACTTTACTAAAATATAAATAGTAAAATACTGAATAAAAAAAGCTTGGCGATAATTGATTATTAATTTTGTAACTATAATTTTGTAAAAATAAGTCTTTTAAGTTAAACTCAATTCAAGCAAGTCATTCAATCAAATTTTAAAGCTTAAATAATAAAATTGAATATACATGGAGGCTTATTTGCACTTTTTTTTTGGGCTTATTAGGCATGCAATCAAATCGAGTCAATCAATTTATTATTAGATTTAATCTTAAATATGTACTTGAACTCGTGTTAGTGACTTTACTAAAATGCAAATAGTAAAATGCTGAATAACAAAAGCTTGACCATAATTTAAAATATTGATTTAATAATTGATCGTTAAAGAAGAAGAAAAATAAAATTCAATAAATTAAAATTTAAAACATCACCAATTCTCAAAAAAAAAATAGTTTAGTATACCTTTCGAAATATTTTGGATATATTTTGAAAATTTATTGGGAATAACTTAGTAGACCTTGGAGATATTTTGAATATACCTCGGGAAATCTCAGTGAATCCCTAGGAGAAAATTCTTGGAAACACCTTATGTATACCTTGGCGATACCTCGGGTATATCTTTGGAAATTCTATATGAATACATTGGATATATCTTGAGAATACTTTAAGTATATATTAAAAATTTTCAAGAAATTTCTTTGGCAATACCTTATATTTTTGGAAATTTTATATGAATACCTCTAGTATACTTTGGAAATAAATCCTATCTAGCCATGATTTATCACTTTTCTCACTTACCTATATATCTCAACTCACCCTTTAGCCATGCACATTATCCCATCCAATTAGTCAAAAATTGCACAATCCATAGATTCGATAATTTTGGTTTCCATTTCTTCTTTATCTCTTACCTCCTTTGCTCAATTCGCCATGGGCCCTATTCTCACTCGTCTCGTATCCACTTCCACCCTCTATGTGTCTCCTTGCGCTACCATCACATAAAGATTAAAGTGGCTTATCAAGAAATATGAATAAATATAGGGAATTTGATTCAAAGTCGATTCAATAAAAAAACTCTTAAACTTAGTTTAGTCTAGTAATTTATTACAATAAAAACATTATATGGACTTTTAAAAAGTAAATTTATTTATTTAATTTGCAATGTCAAATATGTATTAAATTTTCATTACTTTAAAGTGTATTATGCCAACCAATTTTATTTTAAAAGAATAAGTTATATTAGCAAATTCATTTGTTATATTTTGTTTTGATGCCGAAATTCCTTATAGTATGTGAAATTGTGGTTTCATTAATTTTTGTTAGGCAGATAATTTCTAGAATTAATTAGTTTATATTTTGATTTCCGAAGTCATCGAATACATAATCTTTATCAAACCATTCATATATTTCCAATTGGTTGAGTCGTAAGGGTATGTCTTACAGTACTAATCATTGTATAATTAATTATTTCAAATAAAAGATTAATTTTGATTTTCTATTTATCCATTTTTTTTTTTTTTAACTAAGGATCTCTATCCATAGTTAACGTCAAAGTAGGACTCTAACTAAAATAAATTGGTTGTCTGTGTGTTAAAGGAACAATAAATGACAACGGTTCATCCATGAATCCTATTTAAATCGAAAGCTAACATGAAATATTGTTTATGAAAATTTTAATGAGGAATCATGGCTAAGGGAACACATCATATAAAAATTAAAATTTATGGATATAAAAATTATTGACATGCTCAGTGCTTGTTAGTTCATATAAAAATTAAAAGCATTTGTATTTTATATATATATATATATATATATATATATATTATCTTTATCATGGTAGCTTTGTTGATTTTCTTTGTTTGGTTCTAGTACTACAGAAATATGCCTAGGTGTGGAGGTCTAGGAAGAAAAGGAAAAGAAAATAAAAAATAAAAAAAAGCAATGAGGAGAATGATGTTGCAAAAGAATCTTCACTTGAAGTAACTCCTCATTCACAGCCACTTGAATCTCGACTCACAACTAGCATGAATGAATCTGGTAATAGTCACCATCCCATACAACATACAAAAGTTCTAGTCTATTTCAATTAAAAGTTACAATTTATTAGATTTTATATTTTAATTTTTATTATTGTATTATAGCACTCACTATATTAATTAGTTGCAGGGAAAAATATAGACAATTTGGATATGATAACTCTTAGGTGTCACTATGAAGAATATTTTACATTTTCACATGGTAGAAACGTATATAAATAGAAAAGTGAAAGTGGAGTGTATCGACATTGACTATATGTCATATTTTGATGTGTTGGACATCCTAAAGAAAGGTTGTGAATTTGACATTTTAAGAGG
>CATIWF010110563.1:0-33929 GCA_949630135.1 Balakata baccata
AAAAAAAAAGTATAAGTAAAACAAGTAAGCAGATTGAAAATGATGCTTAAATTAATTTACAGATGAGATTTATTATCGGACGGTGGAGAAGTCCACATAGAAGCAGATAATATACGTCTTGATTTCCAGCCAAGCACTAGCCTATTGCTACCTATTTCTTCTACCCTATAGCCATCGTTGAACAATCCTAACAATAGCTTTGCCTGGCAATGATTGGCAAAGCTTATATTCCCTGGACTGAACCCTGCCGCACCCAACCACTCCCCCCATGAACTCCCTTTCTCTTCTCCACGTGTCTTGTAGATCCGTGCTAATGACCCGGCTATTCTGGGCCCTAAGAATACCCTTTCCACCAATGCCCGAGCCCGACTCTGCATCGGAAAACCCGCTTCCATAGAGTCGTACACGGCGGAGTAATGATGCAACGTGTCCATAAACCGCCCTACAAAACCTCCTTTCTCAATGGGTCCCATTTCTTCTTCCAGTAGGGTCACTAGTCTCGGGTTTAGGGTCTTGGCTCCGGATAAAAATGAAGCGACCGAATCGGGTGTCCGATAACTTAAATGAGGAAGATGGAGCATACAATTTATGATTAATGCTTCTCCTCTTACTAATTTTAAGGATGTTGGTCTGAATGTCTCGTCTGAGTCTAATCTACACTGGTGAAAAGAAAAGGGTTGACCAATAGAGGAGGCGAAGGCGACCAAACGCCGGCCGGTTTCTTGAACGGTGCCGATTAATCTCCGGCCGCTGCTACCCCTTGATAACGCAGTGATTCTGAGGTGTGGGGTTGGTGGGCCATCTTTCCTCGATACCAAAGATTGCATCAATGAAGCCCATTGGCTTCCTTCCATGATATCGTAGTCTACTATGTGAATTCTTCTATCTTGAGCTACGGCTTCGAGGATGGCTTGATTGGCCGTGAAATGGCCGAACTTCACGTAAGGACACATGTCTTGAAGCAGCTGAAACGCCGCAAGAACGTCAGCTTGAAGGTGGTGGTCGTCACGGTGGTGGTGGTGATAGGGTCCGTTGCTTATTAAATGCTTACCATGGCCATGGCCTCCGGTTCCTTCTACTAAACCATGTAAGGCGTCGGTAAAATAAGCTGCCAATCTTTCCATATTGGTTCCGTCGTTAGGGGAAACCAACTCCTTGAGCCGAACCAATATCACTCGAGCCAGATCATGGCACTTGTTAACGCCGTTGAAGGCCTCTGCCGCAGCCATCAATAGATGGACTAACCTCAAACCCTTGAAGTCATCGTTAGAAGTCTCGTCATCCAGCATCATGGCGTCGGAGGAAACAGAGGCGGAGTTACAGGCCTCATCCGTGGAGGCTCCTGTACTTTGATTCAATCCTCCATCTTCCCTCATTAACTCAATCAGATTTTGGAAGTCATCACATTGAGCTGACAGAGCTTCCCAGTCGGCTTCCGGAGACCACTCGTTCCAGTTACAGACAGGGTCATTTTCAGTGGAGGTTGTGGTGGTGGTGGTGCTATAACCGGAAAAGCCAAGCTCAAAAGCGCCATCAATCGCCATGGCCATGGTGATCGAGTTGACTGGATAGCTTTCTTAAAAAAAAAAAAGGTTGAAATCAGCGGATGGAAGATCGAATTAGAGGTTGATGGTGAATTTATAGAGGAAAGAGCTAAAAGAAGAGAAGAGACAGTGAAGGAGTCGAGTTGATCAGGTGGGGATTACAGACTAATTCTCCATATGTTGGTTTGATTTTATAGACACATCACCACCCCTATATATTGGGTTCTTAATCGAATTTCATCATTACTGACTATGCATCTTTTTACTTTAATACCCCTCTATTATAGAATATTGCATTCCGTCCCAATTTTTTTTTTTAAATATTCAATGTTCATAGGAATATGTTTTTTTTTTTCTGTAAGATGAACTATTTAATATGTTGGCCATGATATGGTCAATAAATAAATGCTGACTCGAATTGAAACATATCCCGCAATACTTAAGCACTAATTAAATAATTTAGCCATTAGCAAGGTATGTTATTAATAAATGGGAAAGTGGCATTGCTTATAGGGAAATATTTTAGGACAAAGTGTAAAAAACTAGCTTGTGGTTTGACTATTCGTCACTTTTAATTATGTGATTTTTTTCTTCGTAAAAAAAGTTTTGTAATTGCAATAGTCAATAACATGGAAGGCCTATCTTTAACGGCGTTACATTAATTTAATGTTGTGACTTTCTCTCTTCTACGTAGCTTCTTTCTTTTTTTTACGTAGCAGAATATATTTTTTCTTTCTTCTACATATCTTTAAAATTCTAAATTATCTCTCATTCATTTTTTAATTAAAAAAAATAAAAACAACTATGTTCCTTCCGGCCAAACAAAGATTTCATTAACCAAAAAAGATAAACAATTGTTTCTCAGTAGTAAAAATCCAGGTGAAATAAAAAAAATCCAGAAATCCAATAGCAAAAACTCATAAATCCCATAAACCTAGAACGATTTCACAATAGCAAAAACCCATCTCCAAATCGCAAACTCCACAATGAGAAAATCAAGTTGAAGGTTTTTAGCCAACTGTAGAAAACTCAATTTGATAGAGCAGTTATGTAAAAATTAAGCAAAATGCAGAAAACACCATGGCCGAAAATTTCACATGCAAAAAGTCACTGACAAATAATTATCTAATTCTAAGGCACAATAGAAGTCACAATAAAAATCCCAGAAATCAAAAGAAAAACAAAATTTAGAAATCAAAACAAAATCCGATTCATTTTCTTCATATCAAAAGAAAATTTAGAAATTAAAAGAATAAAAAACCCAGGTACGGAAAGATCGGTGTCCCACGGCCGACATAGGTAATAGGAAAACCTAGGTGATGGAAGATCAAAAAATGCCAGAGATCTTGCTTCGACTATAATACCTCAATTGCGGAGATCTTCACTACTAGAAAAAAGTTCTATAACAACCAAATAAGTCATTCTTAAAAATCCAAAATTGGTCGCTAAAACTTTTTTGTGAATAATATTTGGTTGTTGCCTGATTTTCTTGTCATTGAATCGTGACCAAATCTGGAGGCAAGAGAATGTTAGAGGTGCGTGCTGTGCGGTGGTAAAAAGAAATGAGAAAATAAGTGAATTTTTAATTTATATTCTTGATATGATTTTTTTTTAAAATGTGTTGATGATATGACATCTTATATAAGAGATAGTCTCGCTACATAGAAGAAAATCATATTAATTTAACGTTGTTAAGGGTATGCTCTTCATGTTGCTAATAATTGCAACCACATTACACTTTTTGTCAAAAAAAAAAAAAATTATATACTTAAAAATGTCACACATGGTGTATTTTTTTTTTGCACTTTGCCCAATATTTTAATTAAGGAGAATACTAAGTTTAACTGTTTAAGCATGAAAAGGAGAAGATATGGGCACAAGAAAATAAAGGCAAAATAACATGTAAGCATATTAAATATAAAAAAATATAGGAGTAAGATAGCAAAAATTACTACTATTAATTACATAAAATATCATCAAAACGGCAGCAGAGAGTGACTGATTATTGAGTAATTATAGGCTAAACGAAATCATCAAAATGAAAGCTCAGTTTGCGAATTATAATGGCAAAAGTGTAGAGACAAAAATTTTAACCTCAAACCTACGTAACCCAATAGCAACATACCTCAGTGGCTGTTATGATTCAGTTACCTGTATAATTGTGCAAAATGAATCAGCATCTGTTTGACCAGGCTAGCTAACTTTTCGTAGCTACATCATCACGTCATCAATTGCCGGCTCCATCGTCCCGGCCCTCCAGCATCTTCCCTTTCCTGCTGAGCTCGCTTTCACTTCGCCCAGAATGTTTTTGCTTGTCTTCCTCAAGGGCTCCACTGCACTCATTTTTAAGTCAAATCCAATTTCATGGGACTTGATTGCTTTCACATCTCATAATCATTTTCTTTTAGATGTGTTTCTAAATATATATGAAATTACATCTCTAAAAAAAGTTAATAAATCAAATCATTCACAATATATGTATTATAAATATTATTATTATTTATTGTGATCGAGCATGTTCTCACTTCTCACTTTTTTTTTCATAATCAAAGCTTTTTGTAATTCGTAAATACACGCATACAACAATTATAAACGGACGATGAATACATTAAAATTAATTTAATGTAAAAAAAACCAACAAGAAATACGTTAAACAATGAATTAAAAAATTATATATATATATATATATATATATAGTTTACTTTCACGGAAAGTCATTATACTCTCGATAACTTATACAAAAATAACTTTTTTAATTTTTTTCTATAAAAATTACTAAATTTCATTTTTTTTCCATAAAAATCACTTTTATCAATTTTCTTACCGAATTTTGACGTGGCACTACAATGATCTTTGAATTTGATGATATGACATATACGTAGATTATGACGTGACATTACACGTCAATATTCCGGTGCCACATTATCAGCAATCCGAATAGGAAATTGATGTAAATGATTTTTATGGAAAAAAATGAAGTTTATTAATTTTTATGGAAAAAAAATTATTTTTACACGAATTATCAAAAGTATAATAACTGTCGATGAAATTAATTAATTATATATATATATATATATATCATGAAATAATGTGTGAACATAGAAAAGGTTCAATTTTTTTTAATTATGACATATATGTTGTTGGGATTTAATTTTAAATTTTGGGAATCCAAGTTGGATTTAAATTAGGATAAATAATTAAACTCGGATAAAAAAAATGTATTTCTAATTGGAATGATATTCTTTTTTTCTTAATTAACAAGTTTAGGGTAGTTATAAATATAGGTTATAAATACAGGCAAGTTCAAGGCATTAAAGTGTGAAATCAAGAAAGCAAATACAAGAGCAACTTAGGATTGCAAGTTTGAGTTTTGCCTTGATATTCTTTTTTTCTTAATTAACAAGTTTAGAGTGGTTATAAATATAGGCAAGTTCAAGGCATTAAAGTGTGAAATCAAGAAAGCAAATATAAGAGCAACTTGGGATTGCAAGTTTGAGTTTTGCCTTAGGTAAGGGCTTCGGGAAATACCTTTAGGAGCTTTGGGGTGAGAGTTATTTTTCTAGTTTATGTGAGAAGGGGAATATAATAAATTGTGGATTTGATCAAATCAAGGGAAATACAATTTGATTGTATTGTATTTGTTTATTTTCTCATATAATGAAGAATTGGTTACTCTTTATGGATGTCAGCAATCAAGGGCTGAACCATATAAATTTTGTGTGATTTCTTATTTTTTTAGCTTGGACTTTTTATTTGACATGCTTATTGGTTATTTTTTCAAATAAATGGTATCCGACCCTAGTTTCAATAAACATGTCGAATAGTTTTATTTCACTCTTTGGAAAAAGAATGGTGAAAGATCTCCAAGTTCAACAGGGCTTAGTAGAAGCGTTGAAGGGAAAGGGAAAAGGAAAGCCAGAAAATAAGAGCGATGAAGATTGGAAAAGGCTTAAGGAAATGTATGGGATATGCCATCTAATGGGCAATATTTTGAAGACCTCAAGTAGTACTGGTTGGAAACAGGTTCCCTGCATTTATTGTTTCCAAGCGGTAGATGGTTGTAAGTGGGTAGAACCTATTGGCGACGGTCATATGGAGAGATTGGGGTCTCTCTCTGGAGTTGAGTAGTATCATCGGCTGCTTTCAACTATACATGGCATATTAGCATGTTTAGAGTCAGGGTGCAAGCGAAAATTTGATTCGGGTATGTGTAGTTGGTGAATTTATGTAACAACCGCATGATAAGGCCTAGAAGGTAATATGGTATAAGAAGAGTAATTTGGTAATTTAAAGGGATAATACATATATATATATATTGAATATATGAGAGTTATATTGTAAGAATAAGAAGGTATATTTAGGGTATATGTAAGGTATATTGGTCAATTTTGGCTTTGGTGTGAAGAGATGGATGAAAGAAATGAAGAAAATGTGAAAACTCAGGCTTCATGATTGTGAACAAAGTGTTCATGGCTGGGAAGGTCGTGGTTACAGGATAAACATTCACTTTTTTAGGCAGCTGCTATAGTATATTCATGATCATGAAGGTTTTTGTTCATGATCGTAAAGGTCTGGTATATAATTTGTTTGCTTGATTTTATCTTCATTTTTTTTCACCATTTTATCAACTCCCAAACCCTAAGCACCATTCATACACACCCAAGAACCTTAAGAGAGTGATTCTTCACGGATTTTTGAATGATCAAGCACCAAAACCAAGAGAGAAACCAAAATCGAAGTGAGATTTGAGAGATTTACCAAGAAAGTAGATGAAGTTTAAGAGAGAAAGTATGGAGGCTGAGGGAGCTTGGGTCTTCCACCAAATCAACCTTATTGTCTCCCTTCTTTGGATAAGATTTCATATTTCCCCTCTTATTTTAACAAGTTTATGGTTAATTGATGTAATGCTTGCTAATGAGGGCTTAGTTGAAACATGTAAGTAAATGACACCTGAAAGGTATTTTGGTAATTTAAAAATAAGAATTTAAAATATATGTATAGATGGATTAGTTTTGAAAACATATGAGAGGTGTATTGGGGATATATATGAGATCTATGTGACATGATAAAAAGTACAAATTTGATGTAAGATGACATAAGTGAGTTAGTAGATGAAGGAAGGGTAAATGGATAGTGTATTAGAGGTATATAAGAGTATATTTGAGGTATATATGGGGTATATTAGTTAATTTTAGCATTGGTTTGAAGAGAGGGATGAAATAAAATGAAGAAAATGGGAAAATGCATGATTCACGCCCATGAATAAAATGTTCATTGCCATGAACATCGTGGTCAAAGATAAGCATTGACTATTTTTATTGTAGACGTTCATGACCATGAAAGGGTTCTGTTCATGATCATAAAAGATTTGTTCATGACCGTAAACAGTCTGGTATAAAAGCTTTTTACACAATCTTATCCTCATTTTTCACCATTTCTGTAATGCTCACAAATAGGGCTTAGTTATAATATATGAATAAATGACATGTGAATGGGCATATTGGAAATTAAAATATATGTATAGATGTCATATGGTAGGAATATGAGCGATAAGTCTCTTACTTGAAAACTTGTGAATTATTGAGTTGTGTGCATTAACAGTGCTTAAGCATGCTTAAGTGTTAAGTAAGGTAATAATATGAACTATGAAAACATATATGGCATGTTAAATATTAGAGAAGTAAATTTGAGTACTATAATATGCATAAAATGTAAAATAAGTAGTGTTGTGAACCTAAAAAGTGATGATTTGAGTTGTATAAACTTGAGTTTAAATGTGTCAAATGCTCATGTATGATTTCTGTATATGTTTAGGAAGTATTTAAAAGTGGAATTTCGATAAAATTCAATCATAGAAATAAGTTAGGTCCTTTCAACACCAACTTCACCACCATGCTAAAAATTATTATGACCATGAAAGGGTTTTATTTATGACCATGAATGATTTGTTTGTAGCTGTGAATGTCATGTTTTAGGCCTTTTTTGGGGTAGTATAGTTCACGGTTAAGACAAAAAATATCATAACTATGAACATAGTCATGAAGGGGACTGCTATAAATAGTCCAAGCTTTGTTTATTTCATTTAAACTCGATCTAAAAGGCTCCAAAACCCTAGAAATTCCCTAAATATTTTGAGAACTCACTTTCCCCATGATTTTGATGAGTTCTAAGCTCCCAAAATACAAGATTTACTACTCAAGAGCAAAATTCAAGCATGAATTTGGGAGATTCATCAAGGAAAAAGATGAAGTTGGAGAGAGAAAGTGTGGAACATGAGAAAACTCAGGTCTTCCACCAAATCAATTCTATTTTATTCTTTTTTTAGATAAGATTTCATATTTTCCCTCTTCTTTTAATAAGTTTGTAGTGATTTAATGATTTGAACCCGAAATGGGTAGAAACTCATTTGTAAATAAGTAAGTTTGATGTAGAACCTTGAATATTCTTTGGGCAAAATACTTTTTAAGCCTAGTTTGAGTTGAATAATATGTTAATTGATGGATTTAAGTAAGAAAGAACCTAACTTAATGGTTTTTGAGTTAGGTTTTAGTATGTATGGCAATATATAGTTATAGATGTTGACATATAGTTGGAGTTGATGATAAATAGTTGTGATTATATATAGGAGATGCCTTTGGAAGGTGGAATAACCACCAAGGAAGTTAGACAAGCTTAAAGCTTCAATTTTGAGTTGGCTTTATAGGAGGTAAGTACACATGCATTTTAATTTGCTAAAATGAAATGATATGAAATTTGTGATAGATGACATGTTAATTAGAAATGATTGAAAACATATAATAAAAAAGAGGATAGAAGCTAAAAATAGAGTGAACTTAAAAGTATGGTTTTCTTATATTTAATGTACCGAATATGTAAATATATGACTAATGACTCCATTGCTAAGTAATTAGCTATGGTGGATATGATAGATTGCAATTATGATTAATTAGTAACATGTTAGATTATTTAAGGGGTCAATGGCATAATAAGTAACATTAACAAACAACGAATGCTATTAATTGATATTAATGAAATAAGAGTAAGCTAAATATGAATAATGTGGATATGACTATATAAGAATTCCATAAGTAATGGTTATGAAATATGAATTTATCTATATGGTCAATGGGAATTTAGTAATGATGATTATACAACTATTAGCATAACTAGATATAAATTAGGTTAAATGTCAATATGGAAATGTGATAAGTAGGCAAACGCCCAAGTTCAATGACGGCACTCAAAGCACTCGAAAGAAGTGGCTTAATAAAGGTAAGTTTCTTACTTAAGAAATTGTATCTATGATATTTTTACATGTTGATAGGAAGGGCTACACTTGGATAGCCTTAGTGCCTTGTATGATAAGTAAGCATGCTTGTAGCATGCCAAAACATGTTTATATGTTTATATGTTAATATATAATGTCATACAACATGTTATAAGCTTAAATATGACTTAAGAATATGTGACTATATGTTATGCACATGAATTGAGGCATATAAGAATATGATGAAAAAAAAAAAGGAAATGTAGTATTAATTGCCCATTTCTCCACCTGTGGACTAGAATTAGGATAGATGATGCACCATTAAGAGGACTTACAGTACCGAACCAGTTATGTTTCTTAGAGACAAGATGGCTTAAGCTTGCGGAGCGTTTTTAATATCATTTATATACAGATGATATATCATAATCAAACAAGGTGGCTTAAGCTTGTAAAGCACCCTTAGTCTTGTTTACACATAGAAGATATATCACAATCCATCAAGGAGGCTTAAGCTTGTGAAGCGCTCTTGACTGGAGATCAAAGTGAATAGGGTGGTTTAAGCTTGTGGAGCACCCCTATTCCACACCCTGTATTCAAACAGTTTGGGAACGAGATTTGAGCTACATATTTTCAAATAAAATATGAGAATTAATTAAATGACATAAAGAATAAGGCGAGAGAAAATTGTGTTAAGTATCATAAAATTGTTATATAAATTTGATACGCTCGAGCCTCCAAGGGGTCAATGCGTTGATTGATAAATGAGAAATAAAAGAATCATTGAGTAGTTAATTTTGGAATAATTACCCTAGAGTTGTAAAAGAAAATGCATGATATTCCAATAGTGGGATATTGAAATAAAGAAAAAGATTTGTATCATATGAATTAGATAAATATGTATAAGAGAGACATTAAATGAATCTGCAACATTTGCATAAGTACGAAATGTCCTGATATTGTTATGATTAAATGATTTGAAAACAATCGTGTCATAAATTTTACATTCCATAAATGATATAATTATATGTTATGTTTGATATGCATATGTTCTTACTAAGTTATGAGTAGCTTAGCATTTTTTCTTATATACGTAGGTCATGGAGCCGGTATAAAATTGATGTAGTTGTTGGCAGCAGAGATACCAAAACCCATACAAAGAGGAGACTGTGTATATCCCGGATTATAAACTGGCATTTTCATAGCATGCATTTATCTATTGTTGCATTGATTTATGGGGTTGTAATTAAATTTTGTTTGTTATCCTATAATCATTTGATATGTTGTAAAAGAAAAAGGGAAAAGAATAGATATAGCTCAACTAGATATAGTTGAGATGCATGTGATGAGGGCCTTATAGGCCCATGATATTATATCATATCTGGTTGTACAGGTAAATAGAAACTAGTGCTAGCTAGTTCATAGTATATTCGATAAGTTAGAAAAAGCAAGTCTAAGTGAATATACATGTATAAAATGTGTTGATAAATTATATAGGAGAAAAGTTTTAAATTTGAACAAGTTATAGCTACCCAGACTGTAGCACCTCCTATGTATTAGGGGTTATATTCCTAATATATGGGAGAGTGTTACAATTTCATCAGCTCTTAAATCCTAAGGACCATCCATATACACCCAAGAACCATATATGAGTGTTTCTCCATAGATTTTTGAGTGATCAAACACCAAATCAAGAGAGAAAACAAGATTAAAACAAGAATTGAAGAAATTATCAACTTTGGTGAAGAATTGGAGGAGAGATAAAGTTGGTGCAAGAGAGCTCATGAGTTCCTTGCATGAACAAATGTGTTTTCTGCCACCAAGAGGTAAGAAAAGACAAGAAAATCATATATTTACCATGATTATGAAGTTATATGAAGATATTGTGATGTTTGAGTGAAAAGCCTTGGAGGATGAGTTATGGATGATGAAGGGTGATAGGGGTTTGTGTATATTTATATTCTCTAAAGTTATTGAAAGTGATCTACCATGATGTTGAGTTGAAAATATGCATAATAATCATAGTTTAGGAATTTTGGGAGTAGATTTGTGATCATATATATTTGTCATAATTTTAGAAATTTATATATGGTTGTGGTTGTTATAGGAAAAAAGTTGAAGAGGGTGGTAACAACCAAGAAGAGTAGTCAAACTCCTTAGTTTTGGATTTTGAGTTGGTTCCATATGAGGTAAGTACACATATGCAATTTAACTTGCTAAAATAAAATGATATAATGTTGAATGATATGAAAATGGGATATATGGCATGCTAATAGAAATAATTGAAACTAAAAGGAAAATGGAAATATGTAATAGATTAGTT
The DNA here is from genome assembly GCA_949630135.1 of Balakata baccata. Taxonomy (NCBI): domain Eukaryota; kingdom Viridiplantae; phylum Streptophyta; class Magnoliopsida; order Malpighiales; family Euphorbiaceae; genus Balakata; species Balakata baccata. Next base: position 11,132 of record CATIWF010110563.1, read on the forward strand.
AAGTTAAAGAGCTATATGTGATATATGGGAGAAAAGAATTAAGGTTAAGGTTGATTAAATAGTGTGGTAATGGTATGAAAAGTAAGGGTAATGAATAATAAATGATATTGATTAAGGTTAACGAAAGATGAATATGTTATACATGATTGATGTGAATAGGGTTATATGAAAATTATATAAGAAATTGCCCTTGAGCTTGTATAATTAAATAAATGATAAGAATATGACCTAACATTCTACGTATGACAGTTATTAATGGTAAGACATGTAGAATGAAATAAAGGAAACAGGGAGCTTGTGATCTCTAATATGATCAAGAGAATTTAGTAATGACACTTATGTATGTATAATGTGGGGTTACTAATCCAATTGTTTATAAGTTAGGCTTAATGCCTATATTAAGTATTGATAGTTGGTAATGAACCAGCTTTATAAAAGTACTTAAAGAGTACGGAGAATAGCACAAAGATGTATGTTTCTTCTTTGAAAACTTATAAATAATGAGTTGCATGCATTAATGATGCCTAAGCATGCTTGTTGATCAGTGATTGATATGATGAGTTATGAAAGTTTGAAATGGCATGATAAAATGTTGAAGAAGTTAATTAGAATATTTGAATATGTATAAAAATGTTAATAAGTATGAAAATGACATATGTGACTCAAAGTGTGCATTGTGAGTAAAGCTTGAGTTGTTGAGCTTGGTTGTGAACACAATAAGTGATGGTTTAAATTGTGTTAACTTGATTTTGATTGTGTCCAATAATTATAGATGATTTCTATATGTATTTAGGAGGTGTTTAGAAGTAGAATTTTGGTAAATTTTGACCATAGACACAAGTTATGCCTTTTCACAACTAAGGTCACAACTATGCTGAAAACTGTCATGGCCATGAATCAAGTTATCATGACCATGAACATAGTTCCAGTAGCCTTCACGACCATGCTTCATGACCTGACCAAAATTTATGGCTGTGAAGACACTATTCACAATAAAAAAGTTCTATGTTTAAATAAGATTTTGGTGGGTCCGAAATATGCCTAAATGTTAAAGTATAATGTTAAAACATATGGAAACATGTTGATGAACATACTTATGTTATATGAAACATGATGATAATATGAAAGAATGAGATTAAAATAAGAAGATATTTTAATATAAATGCCCATTTTTCCACCTGTGGACTAGAATTAGGATATATGATATACCATTAAGGGGATTTATGGTACCGAACCAGTTAAGTTTCTTAGGGACAAGGTAGCTTAAGCTCGTGGAGCGCCCTTGATCCCATTTATATATAAATGATATATCGTAATCAGACAAGGTAGCTTAAGCTCGTGGAGCACTCTTGGTCTTATTTACATATGGATGATATATCATAATCCATCAAAGAGGCCTAAGCTCGTGGAGTGCTCCTGACTGGAGATCAAAGTGAATAGGGTGATTTAAGCTTGTAGAGCACTCCTATTCCATATCCTTATCTAAACAGTCCGGGAACGAGATTTGAGCTACTTGTACTAAAATAATATATGGGAACTAATTAAACTATAAGAGGTAATTATGTGATGTATCACAATTTTATTTTATGACTTTGAAATGCTCAAGCCTTCGAGAGATTAGTGCATTGATTGGTAATTAAGATACGAAAGAACCGCTAGACGATATAACTTTGAAATAATTACACTAGGATTCTAATAGTACATGATTATGAAATATTGAAATAAAGAAAAAGATATGAAATTTGTAAATTAGATAAGCATGTATGTATAAAGCATTGATTAAATAGGTGACTTGGCAAGACCGTTGAATTATTGGGTTTACATGTTTTGTAATGGTTGTATTACCAACTTTTACATGTAATAAATTATGTATTTATATATTTTGTATGATATGCATGTGTCTTTCTAAGCTATGAGTTGTTTAACGTGTTTTTATATACACAGAGGTAATGAAGCCAAGATATAGTTGAGGTAGCAGTTGATAGTGGAGATGCCAAAGCCCATACCGAGAGGAGACCATGCAGACCAAACTTAAGCCGAACGTAGTCATAGCATGCATTCATTTCTAGCATTCACTTAAAGGGATGTAATTAATTATATTTATTATATTGTAATCATGTAATATGATGCTAAGACAAAAAAAAAGTAAAGAAAGGAAAAAGAAAAAGAGTAAATATAGCTCAACTAGATATAGTTGAGATGCATGAGATAAGGGTCTTATAGGCCATGATATTATATTATATGTGATTGAACTAATAAACTGGAGCTAGTGATAGCTAGTGTAGAGTATATTTGGTAGATTAGATAGACAAACCTAAGTGAATATATATGTATAGAATATAATAATAATTTATATAAAAAAAGTTTTAAATTAGACAGATTATAGCTATTCAATTTGTAACACTTCCTATGTCTTAGGGATTACATTCCTAAAATATGGAAGGGTGTTACAATTGATATGATTTACTCAAATTGGGTGGAAATCCATTTATAAATGGGTAAGTTTGATATGAAAACTTAAGTATTATTGGAGAAAACACTTCATAAGGCTAGATTGAGTTGATTTACATGTTATTAGATGGATTTAAGTAAGAAAGAACTTATCTTAATGGTTTTTGAGTTAGGGATTAAAGTATATGTTTATATGTAGCAATAGATGTTGATATATGGTTTGAGTTAATGAGAAATAGTTGTGGTTATATATAGGAGATGCCTTTGGAAGGTGGAATTAACCACCAAGGAGGCCAGGCAAGTTTAAAACTTGGATTTTGAGTTGGCTCCATAGGAGGTAAGTATACATGTGTATTTTAATTTGCTTAAATGAAGTGATATAATGTTGAATGACATAAAAATGAGATATATGGCATGTTAATAGGAATAATTGATAATTAAGAGGAAAATGGAAATATGTAATAAACTAATTAAATTAAAGAGCTATATATATATATATATATATATTAGCTAAACATGAAAAATATGAATATGTTATATGGAAATTTCATAAGTAATGGGATATGGAACTTAAATAACATGAATATATCAAATGTATGATAAGATATGACCTAGTATTCTAGGCGTAAAAGTTACTAATAGTAAGATATGTAGAATAAAGTAAAGGATATATGGAACTCGAGTTCACATAGATGACAATTAGAGGTTAGCAATGATAATTATGTATATTTATTGTAGAGTTATTAACCCAATTGATTGTAAGCTAGGCTTAAATGCTTATAATAAGAATTGACAAATGGTAGATGCACAAGCTCTGTGAAGGCACTTAAGGTGTTTAAAGAAAATGGTCTAATAGAGATAAGTCTCTTACTTGAGAACATGATGATATGCATGTAAATTATGAGTTTTGTGCATAAAAGGTATTGAGCATGCTTGATTGATATGTAATGTAATATTATGAATTATGATATGGCATATTAAATATTAGAGATCTAAATTTGAGTATCGAAATATGTATAAAATATTAAATGAGCATGATAGTAGCATATACGTTTAAAAGTGTGATTTGTATGTAAAGCTTAAGTTGTTGAATTTGGTTGTGAACATAATATGTGATGATTTGAATTGGGTTAACTTGATTGTAATTGTGTTAAATGCCTATGAATGATTTTTATACATGTTTAGGAAGTGTTTAAAAGCGAAATTTTAGTAAAATTTGATCACAAGGACAAGTTAAACCCTTTTACAACCAATGTCACAATCATGTTGAAAAACTGTCATGACCATGAAGCCTTGAACCAGTGTCTTTCACGGTTAAGTGTCACACTAAACATAATTGGTCATGGTCGTGAAGACACTATTCACAGCAAAGGTTATCTTTGTTTAAAGGATGTTTTGGTAGGTCCGAAACATACATAAATACTAAAGAATGATGTTAAGTCACATGTAAATATGTTGATGAACATAATTATGATATGTGAACATGCATATGTTATATGTAACATGATAATAACATGAAAGAATGAGATTAAAATAAAAAGATGTTTTGATATAAATGTTCATTTCTCTACCTAATGACTACTTTAAGATAGATGATACATCATTAAGGAGATTTATAGTATTAAACCAGTTATGTTTCTTAGGGAGGAGGTGGCTTAGGTTCGTAGAGTGCCTTTGATCCCATTTACATACATATGATATATAGTACTCAGTCAAGCAGGCTTAAGTTTGTGAAGCGCTCTTGACTGGAGATCATAGTGAATAGGGTGGCTTAAGCTTGTGAAGCGCCCCTATTTCACATTTTGTATTCGAAAAGTCCAGGAATGAGATTTGGGCTACCAATATATGTAAATTAATTACACAACAAAAGAGTTCAATGTAAGAAGTAATTGCGTGATGTATCCCTAATTTGTTATATAACCTTGAAATGCTCAAAGCCTCCGAAAGGTCAATGCGTTAATTGATAATTGAGATATAAAAGAACCGCTATGAGGTATAATCTTGAAATAACTACGCCAAGATTATAGATGTGTCAGACTGTGGAATATTGAAAGGAAGAATATGTGTTTAATGAATCAGAATTATATATATATATAAGAGACAATAATTGAATATGCCACTATGCTTGAGTATTGAATTAATACTTTGACTTTGTTGTGATTACATGCCATAAATTATATGTTATAAGTGATATTTGATGTGCATATATGTATTACTAAGCTATGTAAAGCTTATCATGTTTTCTCATGCACGCAGATCATAAAACTAATATATAGTTGATATAGCAGTTGACAATGGAGATGCCAAAGCCCATATAGAGAGAAAACTGTGTAAATCCGGATTAGGGACCGGACACTAAACTTACAATGTAAGTAATAATATTTGTTATTTTATAATCATGTATTATGATGTAAAGTAAAAGAAAAGAAAAGGATAAAAAATATATATAGCTCAACTAGATGCATGAAATAAAGGCCTTGTTGGCCCAATCTAGAATATAAAATGTGATTAAACAAGTTATAGCTACCCACTTTGTAGCACTTTTTATGTATTATGGAATATATTCGTAATATATAGGAGGGTGTTACAATTTAGGTCAATAAAATTAATGCAATTCAAAAGTTAATGTGGAATGTTGAAATTTAACTTTTAAATTATATGAATGCAAGTTGGACTTAAATTAAGATAAATAATTAAACTTGGATAAGAAAATGTATTTCCAATTGGAATGATATTCTTTTTCTTAGTTCGTAAATTTAGGATGCCTATAAATATAGGTAAATTCAAAACATTAAAGTTTGAAGCCAAGAAAGCAAATGTAAGAATAACTTAGAAATTGTAAGTTTGAGTTTTTACTTGGATGAAGACTTTAGAAAATACCTTTGGAAGTTTTAGGATGAAAGTTATTCTTCTAAATTATGTGAGAGGAAAAATATAATAAATTGAGGATTTGGATTTGATCAAATGAAAGTAAATACAATTTTATTGTATTGTAATTGTTTATTTTTTCATATATATAGTGAAAAATTAATTACTTTTCGTGGACATAAGCAATCGAAAACCAAACCACATAGATCTTGTATACTTTTATTTTCTTACATGCTTATTGGTTATTTTTTATCAACATATGTGGCGTAATTAAATTATAATAGTTGAAGTTGATGGGTTGTGATGGCCGAATCAATAGTAGTAGAAACAAAGTGAGACAATTTTTAAAATTAATTTAGATGTGTTTCTAGTAAATAAAGTGAATTTTAGAAGTTAATTGTTGGTGGTAGCTACGATGCGAATGCATAATGTGGTCCAACTATATGTGTGAAGTGCATGCATATAATGTTAACGGCAAAACAATGTGTAGAAAATACAAGATGGGACTTGGTAATTTGTAGACTCATTCTAACTAGATCGAAAAATTTCAGAAAAATCCCATGCTTTGATATTACGTGGAATTACTTTTTTTTTTAATTTCAATAATTTAGTAATCTAAATATATATTGAATAAATTTATTAAAAAGATGAAACACTATGATTAAGATATAAAAGACTAAGAGTGTAATTATATTGAGTTGAATAAAATTTGATACAATGTTAGGGTCGATATTTAAATTCAATTGAATTTTTTTTAATGGTCCAGAATTTGACTTGAAAAATATTTGAAACTCTCAAATCAACTAAAAATTTAATGAACAATATATTTGATATGACTTAACTCGATGAAGTTCAAATATATATTGAGAATATAAAAGTAATTTAATAAAAAAATATAAAAACTATTATTTAATTAAGTTTGTGATCCTTATAAATCATATATTGTGATATTCGAATTCAACTCAATAAATAACTTTAACTATTAATATTGGACCTCAATTCTATTATCTTTGAGCCAAATTCAAATAGTTTGCAAGTACCTTATAACTCATATACACTCTTAAAAGTCTTATCCTATTTCGTCTCTTAAAAATAAAAAATAATCTCTCTATTCCATAATAACTAACTGTCGCTTTTAGTAATTTCATAATAATTAAAAAATCATTATTTAGCTTTAATTTTTTTTTAAAAAGAGTTATAAAAACTAAATTATTTTTAGTTTTGAAAAATTAAAAATTTTGAATTCAACCTAATATTAATAACTTTAAATTTAACGAGCATAAGAATAAATTTAAAAAAAAATTAATTTTCATGGTATAAAAATAATAGATAAATAGGATTTAAATTTTTTTCAAAAACGATATTTATTATTAAAACGGAGGAAGTAATTTATTTCTAAAGTTACCCCTTCAAATGGTGATTAAAAAAATGAATTAATAAACAGGAACTGCAGTATTAAAAGTCAACCACGTGAAGGGGCAATAAAAAATAAAGTTTACAAATTGCAATCCTTTGACAAAGACCGTGAAGTTCCGCCACCAAAAAAAAAAAAGAAAATTCCACGAGAAAAAACTGCTAGATGCGGTTGTACAGTGAAAGAATAGGACACTGTGACCTAGGACGTGGCTCAATATGGTCGGTTGATGGGATCACAAATGTTGTCAATTATTCCATCCAACGGCCGGCTTGCAATGAATTGGAGTGACATCGACGAGTGTCTGAAAGGGAAGCTGGCTCTGATATCCACGCGCATGGCCCTGTGCGGGCGGCCATTTTCTGTGACATAATGTTCTTATCTGCTTTTTTTAAAAAAATATTATTCTCTCTCTAATTGATTTTCAATTGAAAAATATAATTTCCACTGCTCTCAACTATTTTTTTAAAATACATTTCATCTCCTCTGTTCATATAAATTTTAATTTATAAGATATGATTAATATTTTAATATATTATATTTATTAGTAATAATTAAAATATTAAATTTTCTATTATCAAATAAATTGAATTTTAATTATAATTATTTAATATTAATATTAATAAATTATTTAAAAAATTAATTGTAAAACTTAGCGCATTTGAACTTTACTTTAAAAAATATTTTTAGTAGAATAAAAAGTATTAATTTGTTTACAAATCCAATAGACTCATTTATATTAATTTTAGTAATAATTATATTTATATTATTTAAACTAATTTTTAAATAATTATATTAACTTAATTAATTAAATATGTAGATTATTAATTTCATTATAATTAATATATTAAGTATATTTATTAATAAAAATATATGATTTATTTATTTTAATTAAATTTATAATAAAATAAAAAAGTAGATCTGTTTGAATATTTTAATTAATTAAAATTATCTCTTATATTTCTAATTTTGCAAGTTTTCAAATTTGTAATTAATTTTATTATCCATGCAATTGCAATAACAATTGTCGCATACCCGACCGTGATGCTCTATAAGTAGCAATATTTTTGAGTTCCAAAAACATAGTTTTAAATATCATCCGGTACATTACGTATCACCTGTTATGTAATATTTGGTTTCGATACCGATGCAATAAGATACTGGATACGGTATGAAAAAAATTTTATTAGTACAGTTCGATTCAATTCGATACAATTATACCAATTTCGATACTGATATGATACGCAAAACCGTTATTTAAAACCCTGCAAAAAAAAAAGAATTAGCTAATTGCACTTAACGTTGATAAATCTGCATTTGATTTCTATTACTAACAGTGCAAGAGTGAAAAGCAAATCTTAAGCAACTCTCTTCGACTTTTTTTTTTTTTTTTTTTCTGTTGGACAAGCATGCCCGCAATCAAAGCATACTTTTTTCTTATTTAAATTTAATAATTTGAATTCGCACGGTACAAATTCATCATCATCAATGGATTAGATGAATTGTTATCAAAGAGACAGCATTAAACATTAATAATACAAGTCAAAGCACTTTATAATTGGTCAAAAATGATATTTAAAAAATAAAATGGATCGAATCTGCCTCTATTTTTAATGAACAAATCGTCAAGTACGTCTGCTTTTAATTAATTAAGAACTTTACTTTCAATTAAAAAAAAAAGACATTTTTTTGATGTGAATAAAAATATTTTTGATGTGCTGTGCAGTAATCTTGGTTTTTCATTAGGAAATTGAGATTCCCTTTCTCTAATTAAAATATTTTTGATGTGCTGTGCAGTAATAATGCAGTTGGTTGATGAAAACACTTTTTCTACTTCCTATCATATACTTCAAAAATAAAAAATACATGTTTCTCTTTTGTTTTATAAAATATTAACTTTTATTATAAAAATTATTAATATTTTATAAATAAAAAGACATTTTTTTTACATTGGAAATGTATAAAAAAATGTTGTCGGCATTTCTTGTAAGTTGGTATATAACTATGTATAACATTTATTTATATATTTTACTATAGCTTAGCAATATGTAAGACTCAGTAATAGAAGCATGCCCTACATTTACTTCTGAAAAAATAACGATGATAAATATTACTCTAAGATAAGAGTTTGACAAAATTCTTTGGTAATATATATCATGATATTAACCAAGTTCTAACACGTATAAAAAAAATTAAAAATTGAAATTAATGGAGTAATAGATTATAAAAAGGTAAATTTCATTAATCATCCACTAACTTAACACCAATATATAATATTAATAATATTCTTCAACTTTAGTTTATAACACAAATATTCTTTAGCTTTATTTCGTATAACAGAATTATCATCCTCACATATTTCTACCTACTTTACAAGTTATTCTTAATGACTAAATGTCACATTACTGCCTACAAAAAAAAAATGAAAATGGACTCTTATTGGTTTTTTTATTTTTATTTTTTTTGGTGCTCCATAAAATTGTGCTTAAATGAATTTTTTGTTTTTAAAGAATTGTAAATGCATGAACAAGTAATACTCTAGAGCACAAATCTTTTAAAAATAAAAATAAAAAATTAAGCAATTCAATGAGGCACAAAAAATTCCTGTAAAAAAAAAAAAAAAAGAGAGAATTAAAAAAAAAGAGAGAATTAAATATAATTCTACCACAGACTTAAAAAAAAAAAATTTTAAATAATAACTTTAAGCATTGTAAATTAGAAAAAAAAAAAATAAACAAAATAGATATAAAAAGGTAAAGTTAGTGGTTCTTACTCTCTGTATATTTGAGAATTTAAGCTTTTGGAAATTAAGTTTCCATCCTTAGCATGGAAAATCAATTTTCCTTGTTTTTGAATTATTTTTCTTTGACTAAAAACTTAGTTTCCTTTCATTTGGTTTTTTTTTTTTTGTAACCCAGGGAAAATATTCTCCACAAACAAACAGAATCTCAGAAACAAAATTAATTTGGGGACTTGCACTGCGTTGTTTTTCTTAGTGTCTTTAGTTGACTTTGACTAGTTTTGCTTAATATTGTCGGTATAAGATATATTCAGGAGTAATGTCATGTCCCAAACATATTTATTCCAACTCGTACCGATTAGAATAAAATAAATATACTTGTTTTATCTAATTTAGATTAAAAATATAAATATTTTATACTAATTAGAACAAATAATATTTCTCGATTCATTCTTTATAATTATTTATTTTTATTGTTGTCTCTTTGCTCAGTTTTTGATCCAAAAGTATCATTTATATTTTATTTTTGATCTATTTTGTCCTTTAAAAATTAAAAAAAAACATAACACATACAGCTAATATATGATAATATACCAAAAAATACATCGGCGCATGAAATACATTTGTCGATTAGAAAATATATTATGACAAAATTTGATTTTATAGTGATAAAATGGAACAACAACGAAATACACTAGACAAAGAACTGATAAAAAAGAAGCAAAATGACAAAGGGCAGTTACGAAGGACTAGACATATCATTTTACCAAATAAGGCACTTTATATTAAAACTAAGTAACGTAATGATTACTTGGGTGGGGTTCCCTCTCTCTTAAATACAAGAATCACATGAACTTCAGCATCTAACATTATTAGAAAATCAGAAGCCTGCTCAGCTTCAGCATCAATATTATATTTGCATAGATGTTTGCAAAAGCTAAGCTAGAGCCTGAAGGTAATAAGAATGAACATCTTTCTAGTAGGAATGAATATGAATTATTGCAAATGTCATAGTAAAAATGAAACTTAAGAACCTTTTAGCAAAAGCTAGCCTAAAAGATATAAAATTATTGTAAAAGTCATATTCCGTCCCTCCAATTGTCCAGATTTGTCATTTTGTCCTCTAAATTTTTTTTATCCAATTTCTCCCATTCAATTTATTTTTGGTCTATATCGTCCATTCTTTTTTATATATAAAAATTTACATGTGGCCTCCTAATGCTGGCAAAGAAAAATGTTTGAATTCATTAATAGTGTCAGAAACCACATGCAAATTTTTATTTTTTTTCTTTAAAAAAGAGGAGGCAATATGGACAAAAATTAATTGGATAAAAAAAAAATTTCAGGAGACAAAATAGCAAATTTAAATAATTAAAGGGGGCGGAATATGCATTCTTCCTAAAATTATCTTAAATCATTCGAGTATTCAAATCATATAGTAATCAGCCCCGATGTGAAATAGTGTCTTGACACAACTCAACTATACCCAACTTACTGATCATATATTCATATCAATGCTATTACTAGCAGCAATTAATCCATTCCAATTTTGGCTTTTCTATGATTATGACATTTCTCATAGATTCTCGTCTTAATTTTCCTCGAATTGTGACATTTGTTATCAACTTTTTAACACATTCTCATCATTTTTTTTTTCTTGCCGATGTTTGATCCTTTTTTCACTAACAGTATCGCAAGAGCTTGCCGCCGGACTCAACTAAGTTAATTTGAACGTGCTAACTTTTAGAACACGTTAATTTCCATATAAGCAAAATATTGGTAAAACATAAGCCAAAAGCACTTGCTTTTGGATTTGAGAAATAGATCATGAAAGTGACTAACATAGATCAACGTCATGATCTATTTGCCCAACTCCAAACGCAAGTGCTATGTTTCTATTGCCCAACTCCTAAAGCAACTGGTTTTGGCTTATGTTTACCAATATTTGCTTAATAACATCTGCACACACAGAGATATAGCTTAACAGATGATCAAGTCTCTATCTCGTAAGTTAATATGTTTAAGAGACTTAAATCTTTAATAATCCTATTATAATAATCAAGAAAAAAATCCCATGTTATGTACTGGATCATAGGTTAACCCTTAAGGTTATATTTGCTAAGCACAGTAATAAATTATAAAAGAACAATGGAACTATGTTTGGATTTATGATTCCTAAAATACAGCAATATCTAATTATGTTCCAAGTGGATCGATAACATCAATTGGTCATGTCCCTTTATTAGCACTCTAAACCTAGTTCTATGTGTTTCATCCAGTACGTCACTAAACTCAATTAAGAATAATCAAAAGCAAGTGTATAAATATAAGTTAAATTTGAAGGCTAGTAACGTCACTTCTTTCAGATTTATCATCTCTCAAATAAGAGTGACACTGATATAGCTATATAATAGTATTAGTGAATGGTGATGAAATCTATAAAGGTGAGATAGCAACATATATAATTGTTTTATTATAAGAGAATCAATTCATATTTTACATATATATATGTCTTATTAGAAGAGAACCAACTCATATTTTATGTCTAAACTATTAATTAATAGCATCATGAAGAGGGGAGTAGCATTAGTATATGGTTACAAGATGGTGACTCTGTTAAAGAAAATGCAACTGGAACAATTAATTAAGCTTTGAGAGAGAGAGAGAGAGACCAAAAGAGAAGTTGTTGATAGGTTGTCTTCTTTCTTTGGTGTGGTGATGAGATAAGTATATAGCTAATTATTTTGGTGGTGTTGTTCTTTTCCTAGTCTCCTAGTTCATATGTAAAGGAGTTGCTGTATGAGGCAAGAGAATTAAGATTTATTATAAGATGGTTAAGTTAATTGCTGATGATGTGGTGAGCATTACATTGCGATTCAAAATTATAATTTGTAAATAGGAAGATTTGACAGAATAAGAGTTTAAATAAAACAAGATTTGGTGTGACAAGATTTGATTTTTCCCTAGCATGAGCTATATAAATAGCTTTGATAATGTCAAAAAGGCCATCAAATGCTCATTAAATAGTAGAAAGAAATGTATGGCAATCTCTTGTCTAACAATCTCCCATGGAGTTCAGAGTTCTCTGATAGTGTACATTGATAAGCTTACACACAGCACCAGTATGCAAAGAACATACCTTTAACAATCTTAACTGCTGTTGCTTAGATAGATCATCCAAAAGTCTGCAAAGTAATTTAGCATCTAATTAAGAGGCATATTTCCACCCAACAATAGGCAAAAAAACTCAGTCTATATTGAGCATATATTCGATAATATTTTTTTATCAGTCTGCTCTGTGAACTTTGCATTTTATTTCTATCTAAATGGCATACTTAAATATATAAATTACATTTAAGTAGATAAGATAAGGGTGTGAGCAGCATAACAATTAGTGGTGACATGATATCTCACATCAATAATAATATATCTATGTCTGTCATGTCCACTTTGCCATGCCTTTAAATTTATCAAGATAAATTACAAACAAACTACTATGGAGCAGACAGATAAAATAATAATATAGGATATTTGATAGTTGTACCAACATTTGGGATCAATGATTTTGTTATTGTTAACCATTCACCGTACATCATTTTGCTATGCATCCCCATTCAAACAAAAATATACTAGGGGCAAAATGGAACAAACACATGTATAAGAAAGAGTGAAAATTACAACAGAAAAATGCTCTAATCTCACTTTACCAGTGAAGTTGAGCAGAGAGCTAAACTACTGGGCATTTTGACTGCCACTATTTAGAACTCTTTCCATTTGGGGAAATATGAATGGCTTTGGCTGCAGCAACAGCAGAATCTCCTCTCCTGACAATTTTCTCAAGTTCTGCAACTCTTTCAGACAGCAATCTGACATTTGAGTTGGTAGACTGGACCAACTCGTTCGCAGTTTCCAGTGAAGTGCACAACTGGAACAGTCCAAAAGCAAAGCAACGAGTTTATAGATTCATCACTTCAATACTGCAGTGCATACTTACAAAATGAAATTGCAAATTATCCAGCATACAGGGAATTACATACTGTCTATCCTTAGTTTCTGGCTTTGTGTTGCTTTTGTGTATTTTACTCTGTGCCAATCAGAGAAATAACACGCCAAATATCACACATATATTAAGCATCCTACCTTTAAGGTCAGACCTGTCCAGGAGTGATCTGTTCGAGCAAATGCCTCATTCAACTGGCTGTAGTTTTCCTGAAAAAAGATAGAAATAGTTAGTTGCCAGTCACCCTCACTGGATCCATTTGCAAGAAAATGAATAACCCAAATTTGCATAATAAAATGTAGTTTGACTGATGAAGTATACCGTAAGCAAGTTCAAGACATCATGTTGTTAGTTTGAAAATTTTATTAAAGTTCACATAACAGATTATCTGGCCTTAAAAGGTAATGTTATTTAGCAGTACTATCCATCAAAGTAGTATCTCTGAAGCAAGAAGGTTGTAATTCATTTCATCTTACTCTCACGTCAAGACCCAATTATGCAACCTAGTGTTATCAAGCCTAAGAACGTATTGCACTGGAACTAGCAGATTATCAAATTCCTATATTCTGAAACTAAGTTTTTCCATAAACAATTAGCTAGGCAATAAATTTATCAGTTCCATATTCCCAAATTATTTCAATTCACTTGCCTGAATTGGATAATTTAACAAGAATGATCAAGGACCTCAATTTTTTTCATTGAGACGAATATAGTTAAACCAGGAATTATTACAGAAATAATACAGCAATTCACAACAAGATCAAATTTATCCAAACAATACAGAGAATATATTGGGCCAAATCTTGCAGAGTGATATAAACTTATAAATGGCAAAACGATCACATATTAAAATAGGAACACGTAATGATAATATCCCGAGAATTTTATAGGTGCAAATTTAATGATTAAATATGTCAATTCAATATATGACGCATTTCAATGATAGTGTTTTCCTGAAAATGTAATTGAAGAGAGAGAGAACCTGGAAGAGATCGGTAAGATCCAAGGAGGATTGAAGAGTATGATTCGAATCAGGAATTGATGATGAAGAAGGTGAATCTCTAACAACATCCTCTTCTTTTTCTCCAAGATCACTTAGCAAATCCCCTATGCACAGCAATGGCCCTCCTACTCCTTTCATCTCTCCCCCTCTCTGTCTCCCTCCCCTCTCCGCGATGCTTTCGTTTATGGGTAGGGTGTGACCAAACGACAAATCGTTTCAATGATTGTACTTTCCGAAATTAAGTAACCGGTCCAACCGGTGAATTTTCAGACCGGACGGCCTGTATCGAAACTTTCGAATCTAAACTGCAGCAGGATACCCTTTTCACAGTTTTCTCACGGATTCGTTTTCTCGGAGTCTTCTCTTGAATCTTTTCATTCGGTGAGCTTCAAAATCGAATCTTTATGTTGCGAGCACTCAATTCTTTTCCTTCTAATAATTCAACTTTTCCTTTTCTTTTCCTTTTTTTGGATCTGGCCTTTCACAGAATTATAGGGTTTTCTCTTAATGTCAATAGTGATGGAGTTTTTTTACAGGAATTGGACAAAAAACGAAACACGGTTGAGGAGGGATTGTCAATCTCATATCAGGAAAGAAAGGGAAACTATCACGAATACATAGGCAGAAATGGCAGGGCAGGAGAATGTAAAGCACCTTGAGGATTGCTCCGTTGCCAAGTCAGTTTCTTTTATTTATTTATTTATAATTTTCAGCTATAATGCAATCTATCCTCTATTTCTCTTTGTATGTTCTGAATTCTAGTATTTAAAATGATTGTTTGTTGTTAGTGTCAGAAGATACGATAACTCCTGCTTTGCACTCTCCATCGGCATTGCAGGCTCTTAAACTGTGTCAATTTCCTTTTGGGTGTTTTTATTCAGGTGAAAAATGCTTAGAAATCCATTAGAGCCTTATTATATAGGAGATTGAAAGTAAGATATCGTAGTGGCTTTGCTTATATCTAGCTTGATGACCGTTTCTTAATTATGACCCCAGTGCCAGCAGGATTATTAATTTTGGTAGTGCTAGCAAACTATGCCAATGTATGCAGCCAATTGTTCTAATTTCAAAAGCCCTAGTGGAAGAAAATTAACAAGCTGGCTTCTTTAGTTCTCAGTTGCACTTGGTTTATATTTTAGTTTGCCTGACTTGACTCTCTCTTACAGTTGTCACTCGAGTAGTGTATCTAATTTAGATTAGCTTATGCAACGTTTCTTGAATGTTTACAATTAGAGAAATTTTGAACTTTGAATATCTAAAGATATAAGAGGTTTTATAAACTGAGTTTTGTGATTATTTAACCCAATTAAAGGCAGGCGTGGTTCTTGCTTTTAAGTATTCAGCAGCTGTGTATGATTTTCTGGGCGAAAAGGCAACTGCAGCTTGTCAGAGATGAGTAAATTCAGTGCACTGGACCCTTCTGGAACCATATAAAACCAATGCACTGATAAATAGATAAGCATATGGTGGGTTTTTGAACATTTTGCATAATCCATAATGAAGTGCCTTCAATTTAGAATCACCAATTATATCGGACTAATTTCATCTACTTAGTCAGTCTCTCATATCATACTTGAGCATGGAACAAGTCATTTGTCAAGGATACATTTTGATTCATATTCTCTCTCCTCACATTGCTTTCCACATTCATTTGTTATTCGAAAATTGAAATGAAAATGGGACAGGGCACTTATCAGTGTTCATTTCTGCAGTGCATTAGGCACATGGCTCTTCTCAGTAGCAGGGGCTTTGGTAGCAATTCCAGTAGGGATAAAGCGTAAATCTTTGGCACCGCTTGTGTTCTTTGGCACAACAGGCACAATGCTTGATATTATTATGGGAGTCAGTCAATGCGAAAGAGAACATGCAGAACGCCAGGCAAAATTACTAGAAGCCCAATATTCTGCAGCTGATGCTTCTTCTTCAGAAAGAGGATCTGAATCATGATTCCATGCTTATATAGGCATGCTTTTCTGTTAACTTGCTTGATATGAGAGATGGATCTTTTTCAGGCATCCTTTGCTGGATTGGCTAATCTTTTTCATTTCACTTTGTTGTTATTTGGTATTTCTAGCCCTATTCATTTCACAAAATGTTTTTCATGTCTAACTTCTTCCTGAGATACACTCTGTTCTGGTACTTTCCAGTTCCTTCGGAGCTGCTGCTTCTGAATTGCAAGTTGCTTTCAGTCATCGGTAGTTGTCCAATACCAACAAAACATAACATGATAGCACATGTAGTTTTCATCAAACTCCATTGCCCCAAGGGCAGCTCATTGCTTTGGTACTGAACTTGGGTCAAGAACAGAGTTACTTGATTCTACAACCTTTGTTTCCTTTTCAAATTCAATAGTCTTCAATTACGTAACAACAAAGAGATAGGAGGCCGTAATACTGTATAATTGCGTTATTTATAAAATCAAGCAACAAGTGGAAAATATTAACTTACAATGCCATTGCCACGTTAATATGTAGCATATAAAATACACATCCAGCTTTTATTTTCGGATGAACCAGTGACACTTACTAGATCCGTTAGAAAATAAATCACTCATAAAGTGCATCAAAAATATTGAAGTTGTAATTTTGCAAATAAAGATAAATTGCAATATGACATTATAATAGATAATACCACTGAGGAGCATAATTTCAAGAAGCAATACAATCCCACATAACAGATCAAAAAGGAAAAAAAATGATTTCCTTCCAGCAAGTGGGGAAGGCCAAGGCCATCTTATTGGACACAATTATGTTATCCAACATACATCTCTAATGAATAGATACCATCTAAACATAAAAAAGGAAACAGAATCCGGCCACCCAAAATTAAAAATTATTGGGTTGCACCACTCTAAACTACCAAGGAATATGAAGTGCGAAAGTTTTCTCCAAGCTCAGTCAGCCAAATTTTTTTCTGTATCGACGGAATCAGCCTAAAAAAACAAGTGCCAATTCCATCAAGCAGCTTTTGGATAAAAGTTAAATGCCGCTAGACAAAAAAAACAAAGGCGCCTGTCAATATCTACACCTTCAACCACAGGTTTCAGGAGCACCAGATGTAAAACGGACTACAGGTAAATATCGATGGTTCTAAACCAGGGGTATTCTTTATCTAACTATTTCAACTATACTCTGAAGCTTCTTTATCTACGACAGAGCTCGAGTTTGTGTAATCGTTTACAAGCTCTGCAAACTTCATTCCATGAGCTCGTCCAGATGCAAAGCTTAATTTTCCAGTTCTGAGTGTAAATCATTTATCATTATCTAGTTCAAATATGAGCTTGCAAATAGCCTCACCCCAATATCAATGGGTGCACCATCCCCACCAACAGCATGAAGTGCTACAGGAATTGTTGACAGAGGACGCATTGTAATGGGGAAAACTAAAGGGTTGATTTCGGACTCTGACATGGGATCTACTTGCTGGGATGATATACCACAGTCGTCTAATTGATTGGTATTGCACTCGTTGGCATTCTCTCTAACCATGCCAGATTCATTTTCCAGGTTGCATGGATTTACAACACATGCAACCTCATTTAGTGCCCTGTAATAACCACAGCCTCTCCTAAATGTGCGTTTGTAGGCATGTAAAGTTAGCACCAACGTTGATGTAGCCTCAAGCCATTCCGCGGTCAAGCCTTCAACATCATCATAATAAATTCGTCTTTCAATCTGAAAGTGTAAATCATTCATCATTTACCAAACAATATAATACAATCTAATATGAAAAAAAAATTATTAAGGTAGAAAGCAAGATACTCACTGCTAGTTTTTGGATATAGATGGACATAAACCTCGGTCCAACACCCAAAACTCTAGCTTCAGAAAATAAAACCTGCAGAATAAACCAAAGCCAAATCATTAACTCCTGACCATAATCCATAGCCCAAAAGAAAAATATGAAAAGAAGCAGGAAAATTCTAACTGTTTGCAAAGCCAACAATGCACCAAAATAATCTTAGTTCAACATTAAGTGTCACTAGTACATGATTCAATAAAATCAAGAATATTAGAAATTTCTACAATTTTTCTGCCAAATATAGCAGCATATGACAGGTGAATTACACCGAATGTACTCCAACTATGTAAATCGTAACAACTCAGCACCTCAAATATTATTTGTAACATAAAATTACTTGAACTTTTATTTTATAACTAAAATAACCTTTGAACTACCGAATTGTTACAATTTACATAATTAGGATACCGTCGGTGTAATTCACTCCAGCATATGACACATACTGATAAAGCAATTCAGTTAAGTCTGTCAGAAGCATAAATTAAGCAGAAGAAAACACACCTCTTTCTTCTTCAGCAAAACCCACATGTACAGTTTCTCACAAGCATCCCTGACATGCCGACTTGCCAGCATTCTCTCATTGCAATAAGCAGCAACATCTGCAAGTGATTCTGTACAGGGAATTCTATGTTTCAATGCTGCAGCTGATAATGCCTCCCTGCCTTCTATGGATTCTGCAGCATCTTTATCAAAACATACACCAGTGAAGCACCTAATCACTTGCTGCCCATTTTTCATTTTATGTGATACTCTTCTACTTCTCATGCACAGTTCATCCGCTTCTACTGCTGCAGCCAACGTCCGATGTACAACAATGTCAGGATATCGACGCAGCGGTGAAGTAAAATGTGTGTAAAGAGGAACAGCCAGTCCATAATGACCCCAATCATTCATGTTATCTTTCATAACACCACTACAAAAGTAGGTAGCCAACTGCATCGGTCTTGAAGCATAAGATATCAGAATATCAAACAGCACAGAATCATTTTTGAGCTTTTCCTTGATGCGCTCCAGTGACTTATGAAAGTGGCCAGAGGAAGAAGTATCCAATTCCAGACCATGTTTGGAACAAAAAGCTTCAAAATCTCTTAGCTTCCGCATATTAGGTTCAGGATGCCTCCTTAATAGTGCACTATCTGGGAAAGCTCTAGATATAACTTCAGCAGCAGTCCTGTTCGCCAAAAGCATAAACTCCTCAACAAGAAAGTTGGAGTCCCTACACTCGCAAAGCATACTATCATATGGAACCCCACACTCATCAAATAGAAAAGAAATTTTGTAACTTTCAAGCTGCAAGGCACCATCATTAAACCTCTTCTCCCTTAATGTTTTGGAAATTTCATGCAGACCTTTGACAGAACTAATAACATCTTGCCATTTAAAAGTGCCATGCAACTGAGGCAGGCTATTTCCAAATGCATTACAAGCTTCCTCATTAACCTTCCCATCAACCATGTCCTGTGCAAGCTCATATGAAAGCTTGCAACAAGATTGAATCACCGTATGGCCAATCCAACGATCAAGGACATCACCAGCATTGTTCATGTCCCAGAAAATTGAAAGTGCAAGCCTATCAACTCCAGGATTAAGTGAGCCTATATTCTCAGAAAGAAGTGGAGGCAACATTGGTAATTTTTGTCGCAACATGTACACATTGGTTGATCGAACCCTAGCTTCAACATCTAACACTGTACCGGGCAAAACAAAATATGATACATCAGCAATGTGAACACCAACTCGGACAGTGCCATTGGACAGCCTTTCAAAAGAAAGAGCATCATCCAAGTCAGTAGCAGTGGAGGGGTCAATAGTAAATATGCACAAACTTCTAACATCTTTTCTATGCTTAAGTTCCTCTGCAGGCACCTGCCAAGAATTGCATGGCACGCAAGAAAGAGATTTAGGAGAAAAATCAGAACAACAAATCGCGTTTTCATATAAAATTGCACTTATCTGTGGCTCCATTTCACTACCCCGACCAAGAATACGTGAAACATAGGCTTGTGGAAAAGGACTTTCTTCATCCCAATTATCAATCTGTGCTGCTACCAGCTCCATCCCAATTGTTTCATCTCCTCCCTCCAATCTTTTCTTGATGGAATCAGGCAAGTTTCTTAAAAGGACCATCATTTTTGGAAATTTTGGATCAGTTGGAGTAAGTTGGATGTACTCGCGGCTAGAGATCAAGGATAGATTTTTGTTCTTTTTCACATCTTCTTTACAACTTTCCCTATAGTAAAACCATTGCCTAACATTTAAAAAACCAACAATGGTATCTCGACGAGGGGATGTTTCAATAATGGCAGCAACTCTACCAGTTGGCCGTTTAGATGGGTAAGAACTAATCATGGCACATAGCCTACCCACACCATTCACAACTTCATTCTGCCCAGTAGAAGAACACAAACGTGAAGAATCTGAAGAAGAGGGGTGATGCCCATTAACAAAACTATGACCCTTTTGACCAGTTAGTTCCTCATGAACAGCTTCAGTGGCACAAGAACTATGCTCAAAACAAATCCGCTTCTTAAGGGATAAACCTCCAAGATCAGCATACTTATAGTCCAATTCCACTTCACTTTTCTCCTTGCAGCTATCACTAGCTGTCTCATTGGTATCTACAACCAAATTGCTATCTTCTACCAAAGATGATTTGATGAATGACCCACTTGAACCTTTCATCTTAGTCCAGAGTGGTAGTGGATCAATTGTAATAACAACTATGTCCCCTTCCACCTATAAGCAGAAAAAAGATAACTTGAAACTATTTGAAACCTCACCCAACACAAGAGTATAAAATGCAGAACATATATATGTTAAAATCAAACAGCTACTAATGCAATAGCAAATTACAATTACTGAGTCATTATCCAACCACAGAATAAGGTACTGTAGAAAAACAATGATACATATTACAAATTTGTATCTACTAGACTTACAGCTCTGTTCTGAGCAGCAGTTCCACTAATGAGAATGTCCGTTGAAACTCCCTCAATTTTGCAGTATGCCTATCCATAAAAACAGCAGATGCATATTGTTGAGAAAAACTAATAAGAGCATGATTTAAACTTTAAAAAATGAAGAAAAAGCAGAAGAACCCAGGAACACAACACATACCTCAAGTCCATTGTGAGCATTTACATGAAATAATGCTTTAAATGCATCACCCTTCTGTCAACAATTTCACACAAGTTCGAGTCAGCAAACCAAATAAAAAAAAATCACAATAGGAAAACCTTATTGAATAGAATTTCAACTAACCTCTAATGACTCATTAACAGCCTCAGGGGACCAGTATGGGACAAAAGTTTTGTCACGAGCATTGCCATCAAATTCATAAAATGGAAGCAAATCCTTGTCTTTAAGTTCTCTAAAGAAAACTCCACCAGCAATTGGCTCGGGACACGAGTTTGGGAACATTTGTCCACCAAGATTAGATAGCAATGGATGTTCAACTTGCTCGTTTATATGCATAGTGAGCATGGAATTGAAAGCAACATTTGATGCGGAGTTCATCCCCTCACTCAAAGCTTGACCATCAAAATCTGGCTGCCTGGATGAAGAGTGATCCACTGAAGCTGTATAATTTTTCGTTTTACCACCATTTGTGGACTGCGACAGCTCCCCACGTACTTCGTTTATTGAACTGGAAGCTGCTCTCATGATAATCAAGATCAAGAAAATAAAAACCAAAATCATTGAAATGCGTCACTTTCACTCAAATTGGGCATTAGAAAACAGTAGCTTCAGAGCCATCTAAAAGAAATGAAATTCAAATTTCACAGATTTCCAAAATTACTGACAGAATATGTTCTCTTTTGTTTTAAAAAGGAGGTCCAAGATAATTATTGTGATGGGCAAAGATATCTAATTTCGAGAATTGTTAAACCCTAATTGATACAAACAAAACCTCTTTTCTGCTACCAAAATTTCACAGGCGTAGAACAGCAAGCAAAACAAACAGAGAACCACTGACAAACGACAAAATTAAGAACATATAGGGACAAAGGAAAAGTCCAGACCCACGAATCATTTTGACTTAGCTCAGAATCTATAGACTTCTCTAAATGGCAATAGGAGAAGTGTACAGTGAGGAATACTAACAAGTGTATAGTAAGGATTATTGCCCGATCTATAAACTTCTCTAAATAGCAAAAAGAGAACAAAGATTACCTGTATTAGGAGAGTTCTGCTTAGATCGACGATTAGATCGGCGCTTATTCTTCTTCTTCTCCTTATCCTTATCTCCACTATCCTCAACCCTCTCAACCACCACAGATGACGATTCCTCACTCGCACTCTTCATGATATCAAAATATTAATCCCGATAGTAAAACCAATTTGAGAGAAAATAAAAACCCAAAAACAAAACAATCTAATAAACTTTGGAAAGGATAAATGAACCAAAAATTAAAACAAGGACATCTTCCGATTTGCCAAAAAAAAATATAAATCAGGAAGAACCGGAAAAAAAAAAAAAGGAAAAATAACCAAAAAAAAAAAAGAAAAGACAATGAATCA
>CATIWF010110606.1:0-52212 GCA_949630135.1 Balakata baccata
ATAAATCTAAAATCAGCAAATTAAAGTTTTTTTGAAACGCAATAAATTAAATTACAAGATTTAGAATTACGTACACAAGCAAATTATCTTCCCTCTTATTTCAAGACGCGTAAACAATTCGAGTCTTCTGACAATAAAAACCTTATTTTAGTCTTTAAATTTGACAGACGAGAGAAGATTTTGAACAGTGGGTTGGGTAAATTGATGCTTGCTTTAATGATGGAACAAGTCTCTGCATAAGGTGAGCTCTTTTTTTTGTTCTTGCAAAATTGAGTTTTTGATTAGTCACTGAATGCATTAGAGGATTCTCGGATTCAGGAAGACAGGAGAGTTGCAGTGGGGAGAAGAAGGGAGCAGTACTTAAGGAGGACCTCTCCCAAACAACTCCACTTTTTTTTTTAATCAAAATGTCGTTATTTACAGTAGAAAAAATAATATTTATCCTAATATTTTTTGTCTCAATTAATATAAAATATTTATATTTTTATTCCAATTTGAATAAAATAAATAGGTAGTTGAATATAGTACAAATATTTTATACTAATTGGAATAAAAAAAATATTAAAACATATAACATTATTTTTGTAATATATATATATATATATATATTTTTTTTTTGTCATTTATTGCAATTTTATTGGTTGATAAAGTCACATCATCATTACACGCCCATACTTCTTATATGTTTATCAAATTTATTGCGGCTATGAGGTGGATCAAAGAAAGTAAAGTAGACCAAATAATCTTTTTCAAAGAAGAAAAAAAGGGCAAAAAAACCTTAGAAAGTAAAACTATACAAATGTAGAGAATCATATGTTCCTTATGCCTTTTTTAAGGCTAAACACGTATACAGCCTTACTAGTTTTTTTTTATTTTTTGTCAGTTTACTTTTTATATAGGTTTTTGGCATTTATTATCCTCTAAATTTTATTTTTAATTCAATTTACTCTTTCGTAAAATTTTAAAAATATAAAAATTTATCTTTTATATTGATATAGCAGCCAAAATTATATTAAAAATATCAAATTATATTCTGATTGTCACATCATCACAAAAAGGCAAATTGTTATGTTTTTAAAATTTCACAAGGGATAAATTGGACAAAAAATAAAATTTAGAAGGTAATTAATGCCAAAAACTGATCCGGAGGGAAAACTCTGAAAAAATGAAAAGGTTAGGAGCTAGAGATGTGTTAAGCCTTTTTTTTTTTTAATTAAGTTTTGAATTCTTACCGATAGTGTTTCTTTTCGTACTCTTATGCACAGATTCAGAAAAATATTTTTTGAAAAAAAATTGCATTTTTAATTTTTTTGAATTTTGAAAACTGTTTTTAGTAAAAACAAATAAATATATATTTTTAGAACAATTAATTTATAAAAATTTAAAAAAATCAACCAATCAAATTAAAAAAATTCAAAATCTGCTTTTACAATATTTAACAATAATCTCAAATATTCCCTTGGTGGTGTCTAGTTTATAAAAAAGAGAATGAAAATGAGAATGTGTAATTTTTATTGTTAACGTTTGGTTAAAAAAATTAAAATGTAATGGGAATGAAACTCCTCACTCAATAGAAATCATTCATTCCATTCTCCTCTCTTCTAGAGGAAATAAATATTTTATTTCCACAAAAATTAAATCAAACTAGTTAAAATATGAAGGGTAAATTATTGTAATCTCGTAAGATTTAATTGAATGCACTAGTTAATTTTTTTATTTTTAAAAATATTATAATGCCTTACTGATCTTAAACACAAGAATAAACAAAAAATAATAATTTGGATTTAAATAGAATTAATTGAAAGATGGAGGGTTATAAAGAAAGGAGACAAAGTTAATTTTTAAAATCTATTAAATTAAATAATGTAGTAATATTATATTATTATAATATTAAAAAAAAGAGGTCAGAATAAAAAAAAGTCAAATCAGATGAAAAAAAAAAAGTAAAGGTCAAATAAAAAAGCAGAGAAAAAAAAAATTGGCATGTCTAGGGAGGTGGAGTAGTACATATGTACTCTCCTGTAATGCCATTTCCATCCCCTTTCATTTTCTAAAATTCTACATAGTATTTTCAATTCTAATTGTACATGGGGAGAATATACTTTTATTTTTGCCAGGTTGTAATATTAAAGTGATTAAAATTTTTTTGATCTATATATATATTATTTAATAATAATTTAAATAAAATTATTTATTGATTTATATAATTAATGGTTAATATAATTAATTATTTAGTTAAGTATAATTAATATTATTAATTTATTGTATAATTATAGTTAATAAAATAAATTTATTTATTAATATAATTATTATAAAATTTAAAGTTTATTAATATAAAACTTAAAAATATAATTAATTTGATAAATTTAATTTCATAATATAAAGTATACAATTAAACTAATATAATTAATTATATTTAATAATATAAATATAATTATTATAAAACTAAAGTTAATTAATTAGAAAAATTAATAATATAATTAATTTTCTTAACTTAATAATAATAATAATTTATTTGAGGTAACAACAATAATATAACAATAATAATGATTTAAAACTGTTTTGAAAAAGAGGAAAATGACGATTATAGTAATATATTTCTTTTTCTGAATTTTTAATATTGGATGTTATTTAAGTTTTTTATAATTTTGTGTGAAAATTTTTTTTCATTGATGAAATGTTGTGTGATTTATTTAATTTTTTAAAATTTTAGAATTAATTTTTATGCAATTTATTGATTTTAATATTAATTATTTATAATAATAAAATTCAATTTATTTAATAATAAAAAAATTTAACATTTTAATTATTTATAGTAATTATGATATATTAAAATATTAATTAGATAGCACATTTTGAAGCTTAAGACAATTTTAGGAATATACATCACATATAGGCTTTTGGCATAGCTGTCGAATTAATTATTTTATTAAAGGTATATGTGTGAAACACAATTTACTAATTAATTTTAATTCTATTTCATTTTTATTCAAATATTATAACTATACTATAACTATATCAAACTATATCAAACACTATAACTACATCATGGTTTCATCTTATATCTTCTAACTAATTTTTAGTTAAAATTTTATTGATGTATCGTTAAGCACCATCTGTTGCAATTGCATGCAGATACTCTAAGGAGAAAACACATACTACCTTTTACTCAGCTGTCAGACTCCTTTCTTCTCCCAAGAAATATCAAACGTTTCCCTATATCCACAGAGACCCACTTTTACGCAGAGAGCAAGAAATTGAGCATTGCTTTTTTTTTTTTTAGTATTTTATTCTTCTTTTCACAGTAAGTCAATCTTTCGTTCTCTTCTTGGTTCAGTATTTTTCACAGGAATTTTGGGGTTCTATAGATCTGGGATTTTAATAATTTTTTTTTATTTTTTATAGAGGAAAACAAAAACACAATACTCAAGCAACAATAATCCTATTGTGGAAAACCGCACTTCCCAATTCCGATAAATTAACTGCTTGACACAATTAACCAGATCCACATGAAGATTGGAGGAAATGTGGGTAGAGGTAAAAAGAGCTGCCACGCTTCTGTTATCCACTTGCACCATAATTTTTTTTCCAACCATAGTTCCAAGCTTGTTGCAAACCCCCATATAGACCCCAAAGTTCAACTCTATAAGAGGAACAATAACTTAGTAGTGTAATTTGATAAAATTGATGGGATCAAATCATATAATTTTTAAATTTCAGAAGAGTATTAATGTAATATATCCTTTAGCAAACAATTTATTACAATATCATGTTATATTAATGAAATTGATTAAATTTAAAATTAAATAATATAATTTACAATTTTTTTTCATACTCTCTAATCCTCATTTTTTGATTAGTTATTAAGGATTTAATTTTTTTTCTTTTCAATAATTAATTAAAAGCATCATTATGACCTTTCCTCCTCAATTTCAATTGCTTATATAGCACTTACAAATGCAATTACATGAATAGTTTGATAGCTTACAATTTTGTAAGCTTTCATGTATTAAAAGAAGAGAGAATTTTATATGAATAAAAAATTAGTGTGGATCCTATTCATATTGTTTTATAATAATTTTAAAATAAAATATATTAAAATATTAAATATATCTCATAAAGTGAAATTAATGATAATTATAGGATAAAATATATTTGAATTTGTAATTAAAATTTTGAAATTTTGTAGATTTGGTATTGATGCTCTAAAACGTGAGTATATTAAAATATAGAATATTCTTAACATTCGTTGTGCTTATTGTCAATCCATTCTGTCGTTGTCGCAGCCAAGCAAAGCCCATACACGGGCGTAACTGTGGATAGTGGTTACCATGCGGTCTGATTAGTACGCCCTGACTCAACACTCACTATCTTCCTTTCCTTTCATTTTTCCTTTTCTATTTCTTGTTTCATTTTTCAGAAAAAATAAAAAAATTATTCAAAAGAAAAAAATAAGGAGATAGTTAAAATTTACAAATTTAAAATGAACTTTTTATTTAGGTTATATTTTTTATCATTTCATAAAAAAATATATAATAAACTTTATTTTTAAGCTTTAGAGATGGAAGTGAATTTGACTCTTTATATCTAGCGATTCAAACTTAATTTTTTATTTAAATTATAATTAATGTATATCAATTTTTTAAGTATATTCTCTTTTTTATCGGTGTGTTTATTTAAAATACTTTACTATTAATTTGTATGAAATAAAGTAAAATGAAGAGTAAAATATAAAAAATTCACTGGACTTGTAAAATTTTCTTACTCTCTAAAGATGTTATTTAAAATAAAGAGCATTGTGGAAATGCTCTTAGATCATCTTAATAGACTCTTTATTTGAGCTATATTTTTTATTTTATAAAATCATTTCATAAAAAAAATCTCCAATAAACTCTTTACTTTTAAAATTTAGAATAGAATGTGAGTTTCACTCTCTCTATTTTAACTGTAATTAATATATTTTTATTTTTTATATATGTTTTATCTTTTTATTGACGTGTTACTTTTTCTTTCCTTATAATAAAAGTCATTTATTTTTTTTCTTTGGATAAATATTACTCTCTATGATCTATATTAATTGTCGCTTTTGGTGATTTTACTATAATTAATAAAAATCATTAATTAATTTTAAATTTAGAAAAAAATGAATTCTAAATACTAAGTTACCCATGGTTTTGAAAGACTACAAATTTTGAATTCAATATAATATTAATAACTTTAAATTGATGAGTATAATAATATAAAAGCAATAGATAAAAAGAATTTAAAATTTTTTCAAAAGTGATGGTTATTATAGAACGGATAGAGTAATTTATAATAGATAAAGTAAAATAAATAGTAAAAATATAAAAAATCTATTGGACTTATAAAATAATTTTTACTCTTTGTATTTAAAGATGATTTTTATTTTAAAAAAGATGTTCTTTAAAATAAATATTTTTATTGGAACACTTTTAGTAACTTTAAATTTTTTGACCATAATAATATAAAAAATAATAAGCTAGTACTGATTTATAACGAAATAAGCCAATATTGTAAAATCTGGATCCAATTTTGGTCCTTTAATCGATCCGGTCAGCCAACCTAGTAACGGATTTTAGGAAAAATGTGAGATGTGTAACAAAATAGACTAATATTGTAAAACCCGCATCCAATTCCGGTCCATTAACCGGTCCGATCAGCCAATGCATGCCTTGTTAAGCACAATACAAAAGGTTTTTTAAATAGAAATTGTTAGTCATTATTGTATATTTTCATAATTTTTTTCTTATAAATTATTTTTACATTTTATTTTAATTTTTATCAAAAATATTATTTTAACTAAAAAAATATACACCTTGGTATTTAATTTTTTTAAAAGTTATTTTCTATTTTAATTTTAAAAACTAAAAAAATATAAATCAATAAGTTCCATTATTTTATTTATTTAATAATTATAATTGTGAATATTATTAGAAATATATTATTTTAAATATACTACTATATATGAAATATCTAGAATAAATAATTTTAATATTTTACTACCAATAAAATAGGTCAAATATTGTATTTTGAAAGCATTTTATATATCGGTTCACTCTTGATTGAACCTCTAATCCTTGACCCTCTCCTTTTTTAGATTTGTTAGCTGGAACATATTTAACAATCTTGAAATAGACACAATTCAACATACATAAAGATAGAAATGAGAATTCGTGTTAACGAATTGTGTATATCTATAATACGATAATGATCAATACGAATACGATAAAATAAACTAATCGTTTCTAAAATTTGAATTCAATCACAACCTACTTAACAACGAATTAATACCAACCATACAATATGTTTAATATAATTAATCTATAAAATTAGTATAATATAATCTAATTAATGTGTATATAAATTATAACCTATCATGTTAAATATATCAATACGACATAACATTGATTATCTTTTAGCTTTTTTATTTTAATAGATCAATCTGAACAAAATATAATAATTTTTATGTCTTTCCTTAAAATAACAAAAATATGATAAACTTCGATTGTACTCCACAAATATTGAGTAGTATTTATTTTTTAATATTAATACACAAACTACAAAATTCTTTACTGTATAAACTACAAAGTCCTTTCAAAATAAATTTCATATGTAAAAACGTAATTTTCGAATATTTAAAAAAAATTAATGTGTAATATTATTTATTTCAATATTTTTTAAATTAGTTTAAAATATTTATATTTTTAATATAATAAAATAAATAAATAGAGTTTAAAATATTTTATATTAATTAGAATAAATTAGTATTTAAATAAGTAGTATTTTTTAAAATTAATGTATGTTCTCTCTCCTTCTATTCGTCTCCATCTCATTATCTAATAACGGAATGACAGGTGCAATGTATCAGTCTGTCAGATCGGGAAAAGAAAAAGAGTAAAGAGAATACCAAAGTTGCTTTCCAGAAAAGCTCTCTCTTTTCTCTCCATTAACACCAAGCTTCCAGACGTCCACCCCAGTCGCGTAGGCATTTCACTGAATATCCTTAAAAATTATGTAATTATAGATAAAGCCTTCTCTCTTTTCCATTTTTCTTTGATTCTTTTGTCCCTTGAATTCAAAAAGGCAAACAGAGCAGCATCAGATCCACTTCCACCGTTCAAGATTCTACCTTTCTATGACTGATCTCTCCAAAAGCAACTAATTATTAGCGTTCTCAGTGAAGACGATGCTGCCTGGTGTTTTCCCTTCCTTCTCATCTTGGTAAGAATCTGGGTACTCCTCTCTGTTTATTTTCACCTTGTATTTTCCACTCTCATTGTATAGGTCTTGAACAATGCCGTTGATTTTGAGTTCACTATCTCTTTGGTGTCTCTGTTTTCTTGAATCCTTGCTTTTTCTAAGCCCTTATAGATATCAGTTTTCTCTGAGAGAGATATTAGTATTTTAGTAAATTTATTTGTTGGGTTGAGATTGGAGAAGAAAAATTGTCATTTGATTGAGAAGTTCGAGTTTTTATGAAAAAAATTTCTCATTTTATTAGTCTAGACTATCTTTGGGTTAATTTCAGGCTCTGGAAATTTCACTTTATTATTTCCATCGTATTTTTTTTTTTTTATAGAAATTCATTATTTTTTGTGTGTATTTTGAAGAGGGAGTAAATTTAATATAAATAATAGAGTAATATGAGATATATTATTTTTTTTGGTATTGAGAATAAAAAATTAATATTAAATTATAATATTTATAAAAAGTTTGATGTTATAAATTAAAAGCATATGTACAAAATCGAAGTGACAAGGTGAAATTACCCCGACTATGTATCGTAGCATACGTGTGGAGACTGTAGATTCTTCCGTGCGTTGATTAATTCTCGAAGGGCATTTGGCGTATAATTTCTCCAAATTTGCTGTCCTTGTTGCATTTATAACTGTGCCAGTGACGTTTGAGTTGTATTTTGGAAGAAAATGAAGACTTAGCTGATAAGTTGTGTTCCTGTGAAGCGGTGGGAAAGAAACGTGGGCTACACCCTTTATTCAGCCGTCGATGGGTCTTTATTATTGGCTAGAAAGCCGACTTTAGGAACTTACTTTGTTTCTTCTGTTTCTTACCCAGTCTTCCTTTTCTGCTCCTTTAAGTTGCATTACGCGTGGAAATCATTTATATTAGAATTTGAGCTTGGGGTCCTTAGTCTGTTCCTTTCTTAAACAATTTTTATTCTTCAAGGTCGTATTTTAGAATTTTTGAACTCTTTTGGCTGTATAGTGGATCCTGGTAATTGGTTTGAATAAAGAATAGCATTAGTTGGAGCCAAGCTTATTCTCCTCTTTGTGCTTTAGCGTTTTGTTTTTGGTTCTCCGCAAGAACTGTTATTTTATCAGGAAAGATAAATAATTGGTAAGTTTGTGTAGATAATTTAAGGTGATGGGGGCCAAAAATTCAAGGGAGGGAAGTTGGAGGTCGACTTCTTCTGTTCGTTCCAATTCATCTTCGTGGAATTCATCACGCGACTATTTTCAAACATCATCTGGTCAAGAAAGTTACGGTTACAACAACTATGCATCTCAGCAATCATACGGGTCACAGCAGCATTATTCCTCCCCTCAGGGCCATAGCAGTGATAGAAGACAGCTTGATAGGAGGTATTCGAGAATTGCTGACAATTACAAATCTTTAGATCAGGTGACATAACATGCGCTAGTTTCTTATGCTCTGTGTGGTTCCTTCTTAGTTGAGAATTGATATATATATCCAATTTCTTGTTTACTTGTGTTGTATGGCATGACCAAGAGTGAGAGAGACGTATTTTCTTAGGTGAAATGAAATTTAAATTAATGTTAATGGGAAAATGGTTTTATCCATTTGGTTTGGCTTGGGTGCAGCTGGTAGGTGAACAGTACTGATAGTTGCTAGCTAATAACTTATTTATACCAGTGTTTGGTAAAACCGGTTGAGTTATTTATGTTAGAATATAAAATTATCAATAAACGCGTTATTTATATAATATAAAATATATTTTTATAATGTATGAATAAAAAAAATAAAATGATAGTTTTTATATAATTATTTATTTTAATAATTAAAATAATAATAATAAAACATGATAATTATAAATAAAAATTTTTAAAAATTTATATTATATAATTTATAAATATAATTAATTAATTTAATATATTTTTAATATAATTTTTTCTTATATAATAGAAGGCGAGTTAAATGATGAAATATGAATATTGATTAGTAATAACAAATATTAAATAAGAAATAATTTATTATTTTTTAAAAGGAAGTTTTGTCCTTCTACTAGAAAAAACAGCATGTGTTTCAAAAAAGTTCCAAAATGGCGCTTTTTCAAACAGCTGTCTTACTGTTTGAAATATTTTACTACACACCTTTATAGTAGCTGTTGGTATCAAATAGGTAATAGCTAGCTCAAAAAACTGAACCAAACACTCCTACATGTTGCTGTTTTTTTTTTTAAAACTACTAGTTTGGCCTTTGTTTTTTATGGCATTTTAACTTGGAAGAATTGGCTGCTAAAATTCTTTCTATATTTTTTTAATGATTCCATTTAGCGATAGTAGCTGATGACACTCTGAAGAATTCATCCTTATTCATGCCTAGGAACTTTTGAAGTCACCGAGACTTGTATAGTTCATTTTGTTATATGGTTTTTAATTGATTTGGGAAAGTATACGCACTGAGGTTGGCCTTATTCCTTCCTTTAAGGTTGGAAGAGGTTAGTTACATGTGCTGGGTGTTATAAAGTGGGCATGTATCTTGAATATCTGTGATGATCTAATATACCTTTTCATTGCCTTGAGATGTTATTGGTCATCCATTGCTGATTTCTTAGGCTTTACATGGAACTTTTTGCTATTGATTGTATGTTTGGATTTTTTATGGACTTCTTAACCATGATTCTGCATTTCTCATGGAATATAGGCACTGGTTATTCTGCCTAATACTTGGAAATTTGAGGTAATATGAAAACCATTTGCTTCTTTGCAGGTAACTGAGGCTCTTGCTCGTGCTGGTCTGGAGTCTTCCAATCTTATTGTTGGTATTGATTTCACAAAGAGTAACGAGTGGACAGGTTAAACTCTATTTTTCCATGTTTGACGAGCATTTTATGGGATATTTTGGAGCATCTTCTAAATGTGTTTTGATGAATAGGTGCTAAATCATTTAACAGACGAAGCTTGCATCACATTGGAGATGGTTTAAATCCCTATGAACAAGCCATAACCATTATTGGGAAAACTTTAGCTGCCTTTGACGAGGAT
Source organism: Balakata baccata (assembly GCA_949630135.1). Lineage (NCBI taxonomy): Eukaryota > Viridiplantae > Streptophyta > Magnoliopsida > Malpighiales > Euphorbiaceae > Balakata > Balakata baccata. Next base: position 10,266 of record CATIWF010110606.1, read on the forward strand.
AACTTGATTCCCTGTTTTGGATTTGGGGATGGTATGTGAAGATAAATTGATTAGTTGTGAGAGTTAAATTAATAAAATTTTGAGGTAACAAGTGTGACTTCTTTTGTTGGCAGCATCAACGCATGATCAGGATGTCTTCTGCTTTTACCCAGATGAGAGGTTTTGTAATGGATTTGAGGAAGTCTTGAGTCGCTACAGGGAAATTGTGCCCAATCTACGACTTGCAGGTTTATGTCACAGTACTTTAGGATATGTTTCTCATCCTAAAGTAGTAATTGATGCTTTTAATGGCTTTTTGTAACTTCATTTTGTTATCATTTTTGCATTAGGGCCCACATCGTTTGCACCTATTATTGAAATGGCATCAACCATTGTTGAGCAGAGTGGTGGCCAGTACCATGTTCTTTTGATAATTGCTGACGGGCAGGTAAAATCCTTCTGTATTTATCTGATCTTTGGTTCAGTGACAAAGATAGGGGAGTTGTTGTGCTAATAAGTTTGAAATGGCTGATATTAAAATGATTATGAAGGGAATTATAGTGTGTTGAGATTATGATATCACTCTAGTATAAATACTATGCCAAATGTGTCTTTGGAGAGATGGTGCCTGCGTACTTTTCAAAATTGAGGTGCTTCCCAAAGAATTAAGGCACCGTTTAGATTAAAGCACCTTTTAGATTGAGGAATTTTACAATCCATGAATTCTATAAATTCCATTATTTGGTTTGACTGTAAAATCCATGGCATAATGAAGTAATTTTTCTTACACTTATGTTTGGTTCAATGACCACAATCCATGGATTTAATAATCAATTTTCAATTTTACCCTTTATTAGATATCGATAATTTATTATTAATTAAGCATATATATTCAAATCCACCTCATGCTTGAAAATTTTAAAAATAAAATTGATTAGTTTATGGAAATAATGGAAAAATAAAATATAAAATAATAGGAACTCTCTTTATATCTTGCAAGTTAATCTTTGGAACATGGAAAATTATTATACCTTATAATGTCTAGTTATATTGCTGTAAACTAAAAATTATTTTTTATCAATAATTTAATGCATATAAATGCAATAATAATAATAAATAATTATAATAATAAAGATTTGAAATTAAAAAGAGAAATGATTTTTGTTTTTTATGATTAATGATCGTTTTGAAATATTATTAATTTATTAAGAACAATTTTGGAATGAAAAAGTTTGACAAGAATCTTTCGTTGACAAAAGATGGTGGATTTTGGATTTTTCCACCTAATAAGAACTTAAAAAATGAAGGATTTTGGTGGATGGAGAATTTTGCAAAATCTATGGATCTTGAATTTTTTTAAGTAGCCAAACGATGGATTCAAGACAAATCCATGGATTGTTTAAAATCTATCATCTAAAATCCCTCAATCCAAACATAACTTAACAGTTTTGTGTGGTTGTCTCAGGTTACTAGAAGTGTTGATACTGAGAGTGGCCAGCTAAGTCCTCAGGAGCAGAAGACTGTGGATGCCATTGTACAAGCGAGGTAAAATCTGGGTAACCTCTTCTCCTCCATCCCACCTCTATATTGGGGAAGAAAATGTGATCCCAAATTCTCTCGTTTTCAGCTGTTTATTAACTATGAATATCTTTTGTTCCAGCAAGCTTCCTTTGTCGATTGTATTAGTTGGGGTTGGAGATGGACCTTGGGACACAATGAGGGAGTTTGATGATAACATACCTGCTCGGGAGTTTGATAATTTCCAAGTCAGTGTTATCTTGTAGATATACTAAGATTTATCAAATGTTTTTGAAGAACTTTTGTTGATGAGATTTTTAATGGATATTTGTTTCCCTAGTTTGTGAATTTTACAGAAATTATGTCAAAGAATGTTGATGTATCCAGAAAGGAGACTGAATTTGCTCTTGCTGCTCTAATGGAAATTCCTTCTCAGTATAAGGCAACAATAGAGCTTAATATATTGGGGTAATGAACTCTTCTTCTCATGGCCCACTTTTGAAGGTTTCCATCTCTTAAACTGACATTATTTTTGCTGTTGTCATTTGCAGCCGTCGCAAGGGGAATGTTCCTGAGAGGGTTGCACTCCCTCCACCTTTATATGGTTCAACAGCTTCTTTCAGCAATTCTAAACCTTCTCGTTCTACCAGTTTTAAGCCAAGTATTCCTTCTTATCCAGTTGACGGCCCACATACGACCTCAGCTCCATCTGCTCCAAGTTCAACATTTGATAATCAGGTTACTGAATGAAAGTAGGATGTTGGTATTTCTTCTCATTGCTAGATACTAGTGATTTGATCTCCAGCTGGCTGGCTAGGTTCTCTACTATTTAGGAATATGTGCCATACTTGCTTACAGTTTTCATTAGGTGCAGCATACCATGTTTGATATCTCTAGCGAATCTAGTGACACAGATGCATCATTTATAGGCGAAGACTTGCAGCAAAGCTTAATTCTTTGCAGTTGTTGCTTGCTTTTACACGTTTTTGAATAGTTCAGTGGTAGAAAGATGCTAATAACAATCATTTAAACTTTGGTGGTTATGAGTGTAAGCTCTAACGACTGGCTTGTTAATTGCACAGCTTTGTCCCATTTGCCTCACTGATCCAAAGAACATGGCCTTCGGTTGTGGACATCAGGTAAATTCTCTTGAATATGTTCAGAATATTTCTTATAATTCTTTTAGCAGATGCCAAGATATTAATGCAAATTTTCTTTATGAACTGCCATATTCCATCAGACATGCTGCGGATGTGGAGAAAGCCTTCAGCTATGTCCAATCTGTAGAAGTTCAATTCAAATTAGAGTAAAGCTCTACTAAGCAGCACAGCTATCTGTACTTTTTTTAAAAAAAAATTTATTATCATTCTTTATGATTCATTATAAATATTTAAGATATTGGGTCTGATCTTTTGAGCTTGAGATGTATGATGTGAGATTCAAAGAAATGAAATCACCAGCCTTTGTACATATTGTTATTCGGCTATTGTTACTTCCATGGATAATCCCAATGCATTGCTGACAGCAAACTAATAGCTTATGAGCGTGGAAATAACTGCTATTGAGGATGCAAATGAAAATCATGGAGATAATTGAATTCGCATTGTCTGATTGTTTAATGTCAATCTATCACAAAATATCTTCATTCACTAATTTTTATTGTACGTGATTATTAGATATTAAATTTGTTATTAATTATTATTTAGTTTTTTTAATTATTTTACTAATTTGTTTCGTTTTATTTAGAATATTAATTAATTAATTAATTAATTAATACTTGAATTAAATATAAAATTATAATGTCACAACATTGTTAATCAATTAACTCTATTTCAATATTTGTTCACAAATAAAGTTTTAATATTTTCAATGAGAGCGTATATTTATTTCAAATATTAAGAGTTATGGTGATTATTAGATATTAGATTATTATTAATCATTATTTGGTTTTTATATAATTTTTTTATTAATTTATTTCGTCTTATTATAAGATTTAATTTATAGTGAATTATAAGAGTCTCAATTTTCATAAAATTATTAATTTATCAATTATTAAAAATTATATATAAAATAGAAGTTGTACATATTTTACGATTATTTTGTTCGTTCCTCCTATTTTCATTTTTTATATATATTATGATTTGATTAAAAGTTGAGACAATTATTAACATATATAATTGTATATTGAACTCGTATTATAACTCATATGAAGATTACTAATTTGTTTATTAAGAGTTATATATAAAATAGAGGTAATAAATATTTTGCAGTCATTTTGCCCGTCTCTCCAAATTAATAATTTGTCTATTATTAAGAATTATATATAAAATAGATATAGTAAATACTATACAATTATTTTGTCTGTCCTTATATTCCTAATTATCTATATGCGATGCATGAAATTCTTAATAATTGGACTCATAATAATAATAATAATAATAATAATAATAATAATAATAATCAGATGATACAGCATAATTAAGTTATATTTAATTTAAGTACTATTTTATTATTATATTTTACATAAAAGTATATTATATTATACTATGTACTTAAATTTTAAAAACTTAACTCGGTATGTATATGATTAAAATAAATTAATTATTAAACTATATAAAAATTAATGTGAGTTACACATGATTAAGAGTTGAGACAATCATTAACGTGCATTACACGTGATTATTATATATATGGACTCGTATTATAACTCATATGAATATTACTAATTTTTCTATTATTAAGAGTTATATATAAAATAGAAGTAGTAAGTATTTTGTAGTCATTTTGTCCGTCCTCAAATTATTAATTTGTTTATTATTAAAAGTTATATATAAAATAGAAGTAATAATTATTTTATATTTATTTTGTCTGTACTTTTATTCCCAATCATTTACGTGTAATGCATGTAATTCTTAATAATTGGACTAATAATAATAATTTTTTTTCGGTATAATTAAATCACATTTAATTTAAATACTAATGATTGTTGATTATATTTTATTTTTATATTTTACATAAAAGTAAATTATATTATACTATATATGTAAATTTTAAAAACTTAAGTTTTTATATATGTGATTAAAATAAATTAATTAGTAAATTATGAAAAATTATAATATCTCAAATAATTTATAAGAATTATACTCATTTTTTTAAAATTTATATTATACATTACGTGTATAATTGTAATCTAGTTTAGATTTATATATCAAGGTAAACTAATAATATGCAATCGTTATTTTTTTTACCATACATTTTTAATATTTTTTTATTAAATTATTATATTCTTTTTTTTAATATTACCGTATCATATATGTCTAGAGACTATAATAATAATAATAATAATAATAATAATAATAATAATAATAAAGTTTCATAACACGAGACAGCAAAATCCACACTAAAGTCATGGTGAGCCGATGGAACTTTTATCTTCTATGAAAATCATTAAGCATTACCTGATTGACTAATTCACATTCCTTGTAACCATATTTGAACATAATTATTAGTATCTTCATTTCGTTCCTATTAATCAGTAACTTAACCCTCGGAGCATGACTATCATAATTTTTTTGTTTTTCATTTGTAATTTTTTTTTATATATAAAATATAGTTAAGACTTGTAATTAATAAATTATTAATATTGTTGATTAATAAATTAAATTATAAAATGATAAAATTAATCTAATTAACTAATATAATCAGGTTGACTATTTGGTAAATTTATCTATCACTCTATTCCCACTTTTATATATACTAGTTTTTTTATTAACATGTTTTGTACGTGATAATTAAATATTGGACTCATCATTAATTACTATTTAGTTTTTATATATATATTTTTTATTAATTTATTTCGTCTTATTATGATATTTTATTTATAGTGAATTAATTGTAGAAGTGTATGTTTATATCAAAAGCTATCAAATTACTAATTTGTCTATTATCAAGAATCATATATAAAATAGAGACAATAAGTACTTAACAATTTTTTAATAATTGGATTCTTCATTGTTAAATAAATAATAATAATAATAATAATAATAATAATAATAATAATCATCATCATCATCTTGTCTAGCAATAATTTAGTCGCATTTAATTTAAATACTAATAGTTGTTAATTATATTTGATTTTGTATCACACTATATGCCAAATTATCTAAACCATTAATTATCTGTCCATTATGGTTGTTAATTTATTTATAATATACAAATTATTTTATATGTTATATTCCTTTTATAGTGCCTTCCTAATATTTTTTTAGAAAATTATTTTTTCTTTATTTTTAATATTAATTATTTTTTTTATATATAAAATATAGTTTAATACTATTTATTAATAAATTAAATTATTAAATAATAAAATTAATTCAATTAACTAATACAATACTATCATATGATGATAAAACCTCGTCTGCCAATTGGTTTTTGAGAGCAAGCCAAACAAGAAATAAGACCTGTTTTGTCAAGACTCCAACAAGTCTGTTCCCAGACAATCTCCTTGGTACTTGCTGCATTGATGAGTCGAAAAGAAAAACATACTTACACAAGAGTTTAACACATCTACATAATGAAAAGAAAAGGAAAAATGTCAACAAAACATCATACATGATGAAAGATCCTTAAAGAAGCTTTGCTGCCGAATGCTCATCAGAGTCATCTTGGCTATGGAGAGAAGTTGAGGAATCAATCCAAGGTCCAACCATTGACATACTTTTTTGACCTTGACTTTCTTGTGAGAAATTGGAGTAGTTAGTCTGGCTGTCCTGTGATAGAATCTCAAATGCTTTAAACCTAGCATCCTGGTCTATGGAACCACGCTTGATTATGGGAGCTTGAACTGGAATTTTGCCTTCTATCATACTCACTACAGATGACATTGATGGCCTTAATGTGGGAGATGGGTTGGTGCATAACAGAGCCAGAGTAAGCAGCCTCCTTGCCTCTTCTTTTGAGTAGTTTGACCCCAGACTTGGATCCACCAGTTCCAGAAGGTTTCCTTGCTCTTGTAGCACATATGCCTTTTCATTTATATAAAAAAAACAAGTAGGAGTGTTAGTATTTCCATTTTTACTTTCCATATTTTGATATTGTTTTCTGAAAGTTAAGGCACATGTATGCATATTACCCAATCAAGAAGATAAACAAATTCCTCCTTCGGTCTATAATTGGTGTTGCTCTTTCCACTCACAATCTCCAAAAGAACAACTCCGAAGCTGTAAACATCTGCCTTATCCGTCAAGTAACCCCTCATTGCATATTCTGGAGCCATATAACCTCTGCAGGGAAAATCAATCAAGTCCACTTTGGTAACAAATTCATTAGACACTGCATCGATTATTTAGAATGACATTGAGAACTTACATAGTCCCAGCTATGCGAGTACTGATATGTGTATTCTCTTCTTCGTCAAGCTTGGCTAAACCGAAGTCTGATATCTTTGCAATTAGATCCTTGTCAAGAAGCACATTGGTAGCTTTTATGTCCCTGTGTACAATTTTGAGCCGAGACTCCTCATGAAGATAGGCTAATCCCTTTGCAATACCTAACACTATCTTCTTTCTTGTTGGCCAATCCAAGTGGAGTCGATGATCCTCTGGACCTGTTGTATACAGGACTCAATTCAGTTATATATTGTTCAGTCCACAGCTTTTATCAATGCAATGGTGCATGAGTTGACAAATTACCAAACAGTGCACGAGCTAGACTGTTGTTTTCCAAATACTCATAAACTAACAACAATTGGTTCCCTTCAATGCAGCATCCATACAGTCTCACAAGATTGGGATGTTGTAAGGCAGATATCATTCCTATTTCGTTTACAAATTCGCGGTTCCCTTGCTTTGATTTAGAAGAGAGCTGCTTAACCGCAATTACTGCACCATCTGATAACACACCCTGAAAGTGAAATCAGGCAGGTTAAAATTTCAGAATTGTTCTAAATGTTTTACTAGCAATTTCCATGCACATGGTCCTCAAATTACCTTGTATACTGGCCCAAATCCTCCTTCTCCTATCTTATATGCTGGATCAAAATTGTTGGTAGCACGTTTAATTTGTCTCAAGGTGAAATAACCAGTTTGGAGATCTAGTTTGCGAAGTTCTGTGACAGCAATACAATACAAAAGTTCCATAACAAGCATCACACAAAAAATTAAAAGAAGTAAAAACGAAAAATAACCATTTTTATAAAACTAATCTTACCGTTATCTTCAGAATCTTTCTTCCCCCCTAAGTAACCTTTCATACGGAGCACTATAAGAATCAACATGACAACTATACAGGAAGCAGCTACAATTCCGATGATCCCGCCAACCGATAGACCCCCACTACCATCACCTACATCAAAGTCTACGAGGACAGAAAATTGTTGAACAAAAAAGTTGATAGAAAGTTGAAAATCATTCAACAGAAAATTAAATAAACTTACTTGGTGTCACTGTAATGGCTGATATGAGGGGTCCATAGACACCTCTATCTGGAATTGCAGTAGTACCTTTGCCTGCCCAGTATAAATGTATCTCTAGAGTGCTACCATCGACCGTTACATTATCAAATACCTCGGTAATACCAATACCAACTCCTCCAGCTTTGTCCGCGATATTGAAATCCTTACGAACTACATTTCCCTATGGGAAAGATGATGTCAATTCACAAGTTTAAGAGCTTTAGCAGTATGCTGAACATTATTAATTCCTGGGTGTCAATGAACTCTTACCTGTATAGATACATCAAATATACGCCTTCCAAGGCTGCTAAATGATTGATTATTAGTATACATAATTTCAGCAAAGTGAAGCTGCACTTTATAGCTGCCTGGCCGCAAACACAGGCCATAGTACTTGAGTGATAAAGGAGCAAGGCGTGCAGTCTGGTAAATTTCACCACCGGTCACATTGAGATCAAAGCTATTTCCTGCTAGAAAACGGGCGTTATCGTTGTTCATGTACAGTCCAGTACTGCTATAAGCCCATTGTTCTGCAAAAGGTACAAAGCTCGATGGCCCCCCATCACTTCTGTCATCTTGATACCGATTATCGTCGAAGTCAATACTGGGTCCTCCACAATTTATAAACAATGAATGAACTGTATTCGTATGCAATCAATTCATCAGTAAAATGTCTTAAATCTTTAGATTTCATGTAATTGCGACAGTGAAATTAATATAGTAAAATCTATTTGCACTCACATTGGGGTTTTTCTGAACAGGTAAGTCCCTTTGTCATGCACCATGAAATGCTACAAGATAATATATTAGTTTTTAATAATCTGTGTTTCCTGTGTTTTCTTTATTGGGAATCTCAGTGAGCAAGGCACTTACTCATTGCTTGTAGAAGATGAATGACTAGAAACTAAGTTCCTGTTACATATACATAAGTTAGTAGATAACATGAAAGAAGCAATTTGGAACAGCTAAATAACAGAACGATGCTTACACAGACTGACGCTGGCAACCACCCGAAATTGAACCCGTAAAATTGTTGTAAGATAAATCACTGAATTGATATGCCAAAGTCAATGTATGATGTTAAATTATAAGCAAGAACTGGAAAAAAAAATCTATCTAGCAAGATGAAATTTAAAATGTTCCGTCTTTGCAGCTAAATATTACAAGGCTTTACAGCATCAAGAAATACTCACAAGTTTTTGTTATTATTTCCGTTGTTCAATATCCAACCAGGTACTGCACCAGTGAGAGAATTATTGGTCAAAAACCTGCACAGATCGAGATTGAATTGGTTTATCAGAGAAAATTACATATTCAGACAAATTTTTCCTTAATTTCCACACGTTTTAATCATTGACTTGCATGTATTGGAGCTTTGTTGCACTCTGAATTGTATCTGGGATTGTGCCTGGCAATCCATTGAAGGTAAGGTCTCTGCAATAACATAAATAAAAACATATGGAAACACATGAGTCGATGACAGAAGAAATTTTTCACGGAACCATATAAAAGTCATGCAGTCAAGTTCATGTTATAGTATAAGGCCAGTTCACCGGTTAGCATCCATGGAAATGATCATCAACTCACTTGTCAATAGACTAGCATCATAAAAATGCGAAAAGAAATCCATATAAACAAGCACAGAACAGGGTTTCTATCTGATCAACTTACAAAGTTTTTAATTCCAACAGGTTTCCCAGGTATTCTGGGATTGAACCAGTAATTGAGCAATTCCTCAGTACCCTGAGTCGAGAAAGAAATTGACTGAAGATGAATAACAGAACCCAATAGCACTAACGTGGAATTGAATATTCAAATCTACTTACAGTAACTCCAACTTTATCATGGCCTCAAGATTGGGAAAATTTGAGCTTGGTCCACTCAAATCTGATATTCTCCTGACAAACAACATAAGCGAGAAAAATCAGTTTTTTCATGATTGTAACAGCGCAGAAATTAAAGAGTAACTTTTGCTCACAATTCTTCTAAATTTGTCAAATTGGATATGCTAGTAGGAATAGGGCCAGCCAGAGATGTTCCCTGCAAATCTCTGCAAAAGAAAATATAATTGTCTTTAGTTATGCAAAAAGAGAAAAAAAAAAGGCATTTGGATTTTTTGTTTTTTTATTTGAAGAGGAATTAACTCGGGCATATATATACTCACAATCTAGTAATGTTGGTCCAGTTCCCAATAAAATCCGGTATTTTCCCTGACAGTGTATTCCCATCTATCCGACTGCAACAAGTGTTTGAATTTAAATTCATTAATGTTTCAGAATTCAGATTATGATGTTAATATATATAGTTTGTCATCACGTTTCATCACTTACAAGTCAGTTAAGTTCTTTAAATTGCCAAATGAATCTGGTATTGTTCCGTTGAAATTGTTTGCTGAAAGAAGACTGGAGCAAAAAAAAAAAAAAGTCATATTAGTTATACAATCTTTCCTAGATCGGATCCATGAATTTATTAGAAAATTAAAAAAAATTGAAAGAAAGGTATTAATTAAACAAGTAGAGGAAGACAACAATCTTACATTCTCTTCAAGTTTCTCAAATTTCCAAGATTTGCAGGAAGAGATCCTTCTAGCAGATTATCTTCCAATATCCTGCAAAATCAAATGGAAGATGTGAAAAAACCATTATAACTTACTATGTGCTCAACTTGGCATACAAACTCAGTTTTTATTACTTACAGCTCCTCCAGGGTAATAATGGTGCCAATTTCCTGAGGAATTGTACCACTTAGACGATTTCCAAGAAGGGACCTGAAGCATCAGCAACGGTCGCAAAAATAGAAACAGTCAGCTTCTTTTGTGAATCTGGCTATATGAAAGTAGAAAATTTCGCCCAATGATACAAATGCAAACAACTTACAATGTGCGAAGACTCGTGAGCTGAGCAAGCGTCGTAGGTATTGTTCCATTCAGATAGTTGCGAGTAAGATCACTGCAGTTCGATGAAAAAAATGTTATATATATCTAGTTTAATCCAAATAATTTCTCAACGAAAATTGCTTCCTCATGATTGGATATTGAAACAAAAGGATCAGTGCCGCAGCAAGAAAAGAAAAAATGAGCTACTCACATTTCAACCAAATGAGAAAGATTTCCAAATTCAGGTGGTATAATTCCAGTTAAGTTAAAACCCTTCAGCTGGCTGCCAGAGAAAATACTTGCATCTCAGTTGTCTGTGGGTGTATTTGTATTTCTAAGGAAATGCTAAAGCAAAAAGAAAAAAGAAGAAGAAAGAGAAAGAGCATACATGTTGGTGACATGACAAACAGCGCCGTTTTCCAATGAACAGTCGCAGGTGACATTACTTATAATCCTCGTTCCATCAATTGTTCTGTTCCATTCTCCAGTTTGGCAAGAAGTTGCAGTGACGGTCCAGCGGTTGTTCAATTTTGTAGATATTGTTTGAAGAACTCGCACTGTTAAAACATACAATCAAATTTATCTGTAAAAAAAAAAAAAAGCAAAACTTTTCTCTTGCTGTATACTTTAAGCTATTTGAAGGAAATACTGTACAAATACAAACCTATTATGTCTGGTCAAAGCTCACGTCCTTTGGCCATTCATGTTAAAATATACACATTCTTTTTTTCCAAAAGAAAAAAAACATTCAAATTTGACTTTCACACAATTGAGATTAAATATTTACATTCATCTTTTGAATAAATTAATTATATGAAGTGGTGAAAACTACGTTTGACCGGTCGCCAAGTTTGACAATGGCAAAAGCTGGAGGACAAGATGGCTTGAATTTTTTTTTTTTTCAATGATGGAAGGCTTGGATCTCAAAACTGTGAGACCTTACTAAGGGTGAGGGTACTGTCCATATGAAAATTATTCACCCCGAATTCGAATATAATAATATATACTAATGTCCGAATTCGTTTTAAATATGTTAATATTTGAATCCTCTCAAATCCTATTAATATTATCCATTTCTCTTTAGTATTATTCAAAATTTTAAGCTAAAATAAAATTCAAATAAATTAAATAATTAAAAACTTTAAAATATAAAATCAATTTATTATAAATTACTACAAAATTAAATAAAATAGAAAAAATAAAAAATAAAATTTAATTTAACACATTCAAATTAAAATAATTCGTTAAATTGTTTAAAAATAATATTAAAATAAAATGATAAAAAAATTTATATTTCAATCTCAAAGTCCCATCACATTTTTAATTTATAAATCTTTAGAAATACATAAAAAATTTCAATAGAATATATATATATAATTGGATAGTGGGTACCCGAGAGCCTATATCCGTACCCTATCTAAATCCATGATGAATTTAAAAATTACCATTCAAACCAATTTTAAAACTCTAGTTAGATTATTTATTAGAATTTAAACAAATATGAACAGGGCAAGTATCTATAAAATTTGTACTCGTGGTCATTCCTAGACCTTACCAACTTATCCAAATTTCTATATATTCTAATTCATTCACATAGCAGCCTAAGATGAATAGACTTTTCACGAAATATAAAAAAAAAGAAAAAAGAAAAAAAACACAATTCCTCTGTAATTTGCATCGTTCCCACATCACTGTCTCAATAAGAAAGCTTATCCAAAAATTGTTACCACATCAAGTATTTTGATGTGATTAGATGGGTAACCCTAAACTATGTAAAATTATTAGCTAGTACAAGACAAAAATTCAAAAAGTCATGCTCCCACCTTTCATTAAGTATAAGGTTAAATTATTCAATAATTGCATTTATGATATTACCGCAATTACATGACTAATTCCAGCCGAATTGGAAAATAAATATTAAACAAATTTGCTTCTAAGAAATGGACTGTTGTTCGAAATAATAATAATAATAATTTTATTATTATCTTCTCTATTTTATAAAAACAGAACTAACAATAAAATTGATATTAATATCATTTACTAAAATTGGATGAAGTTTCGAGTTTGATATCATCATCATCCTCCGAAATTAATGAACATTTATACCTTTATAATAAATGTAAGTACATGTCTACTTGTTGCATAGTCCACCAAGAGTTAAACCTTGTAATGGAAAAAAAAAAAAAAAAAGAGGACCGAAAGGAATTAGAATAAAACTTTCAGACGATTGTTTTAACCGCCTGATTACTCAGCGACCAGGTCAGTAGAGAAAGGGATTCAAATTTACCTTGTTCAAATTCAAACTGAAAACTGCTAAATTCAAATTGGAGAACTCGAGTAAATTAAAAATCAAAATCCATTATTCTATTTCTAACAAATTTATGCAAAATCACTTCCAAAACTACCGTTGTGTTTGATAGTTGTTTTCTTTTTCCTTCAAATTCTCATCAACCAAACAAGGTAAACAAAAACAGAGAGATTAATCCATGTATGGCGAAAATGGAGAGAATCTAAGTAGAAGTAAGCACAGTACCTTCGTCTGCGGGCAAGAGTTGCGCTTGAGATCCCAATTCCAGATTAACAAAGCAATCTAATACTAAGATACCAAAGGCAACACCAGAGAGAAACTTAAAAACTAATCGGACAGACGACGACGCCATATTTCTGGCAAATTACAAAGAAGAAGAAGAAGAAGAATTAAACAAAACAAGAAAATTGCAGCGACAGTAAATAACGAAGAAAATATCAATGAGGGAGAAGTTTTTTTATTTGGAGGGAAAGAGGAAGACAAGATGATGATGGAGAAAGTGGATTGGGTGAGGGTTGATTTTGGATTTTATGAAGGGTTCATAATACATTAGGAAATAGTCTGAACGAGTCAAAACCCACAGCCAAGAGCCATGCAATTTTTGACAAAGACGTGTTTCTTCTTTTGATTCTATACTTTCTATTATTGTTAACTATAATAATTATGAGATACACAATAGGAATGGGAAAAGGGTGAGAGGCAACCGGCGAGGGAGAGCAGAATAATCAAAAATGACAAAAGGTTTGATTGGGCGGGGGACCGAGTAGTTAATTAAAAGGTCAGCCATTGGCCATAAGCCGCCAATAAGGAATCTACCTATCTGCCGTGAGCCAGGGACTAGGATAAGAGTCTAAACTGGAACCTTGCAATTGTTGTGCGACAAATTTTTAGATACAATTCAATCCCTGACATGTAAAAATTTGTCGATTGTGGTCTAGGTAGCTACCCCGGCCATTCTTGTTCTTTATGGTTATACTATGTGCTCTGCCAATATGGTTTACATTAAACCCATTGCATACAGAGCAATTTACATAAAAAAAAAAAGAAGGAATTTTACAAAAAAAATACTAAAAAACGGGTATATATTTCTATTTACATCAGCGTTCAAAGTTTTTTTCAATTTTACCGAAAATAATTTTCTAAAATTACAACAGTATATAAATCTTAAAATTATTCCAAAATATGCTTAAACGGTATATTTTGTGCATATTTTGGGGATATCTTAGTTCAATTTTCACAAAAAATAACAAAAAACAAGAACAAGAACAATTAAATTATTAAAGAAGAAGAAAAATATAATTCAATAAAAATCTTAAACATCACAAAAATCCCAAATAAACAATTTAGTATACATTTCGGAATACTTTGGATATATTTTGGGGATATTTTGAGAATACCTTAGAAATTTTTTAGGAATACCTCTAGAATATTTTCAGTATACTTTGGGGATATTTTGGGTATACCTTAGGAATTCTCAAGGAATTCCATGAGAGAAATTTCTTGGAAATACCTTGGGGATACCTTCGGCATATCTTTGGGAGTTCCATTACCTTGGAGATACTTTGAGTATAGCTTGAAAGTTTTTAAGGAATTCCATGTGAGGAATTTCTTGAGAATACATTGGGTATATGTTGGGGATATCTTTGGTATATCTTTGGAGATTCCATTGGAATACCTTGCGAATTCCCTAAAAAGATTTTCCTAGAAATATTTTGGGTATACCTTGGAGATATTTCAGTATACCTTTAGAAATTCCATATGAATATCTCAGGTATACTTTGGGGATACCTTGGGTTTACCTTGGTGATTTTCAACCAAAAAAAAAAAGAAAAATTAATCAATTCACTAATTTACCATTCTTTACAAGCTGTTAAAATAATTATATCACATTGAATGTATCAGATCTTTCTCTTTTTCATTTACCTTGAGATGAAACTGTTAATGCATTGCAAATATGCTTCACATTGCAGTAGATATCATTTTCTGTGACATTTTGACAAACATATTACCAACAATTAAATGTCACCACAATTACTGGATCTGTTGCATGAGTTTTATTTCATATAGACAAATAAATCAACTTCATCTAATGTTGCAATAGCCACAACAGTCTGTCACAAAAGAAAAAACCGAAATGAATATTGAAGAAGAAGAAGTTGAAGTTGCTTGCATCAATGGTAGTCATTGTTCTCGATAGCGATCGATCGCAGAATCAGTAATGATTTTGAATGATACCGAAACTGAAAAATCAATTTAAAAAAATAGAAAATTTTTTTGGTAGAGTTGAAAAGGTTTTCGCTACAAATGAAAAAGGAAAATTTGGTTTTTATTTTTAAAAAAATAATAAAAAATCAGTGGATGATGAAATTTTCTCTAAAAAAAATGGCTCAAAATAAGTGGTTAACTTATTACCCATAATTGATTTTAATTGACTAATTTATGTGTTTATTATTATAAAATTTTTAGTCCAATAAACATTACGGTCCCAGAAGGTGAGTCATAGATCGGTCCGTACGAAATTTTGACTAAATAAACAACTAGCCCGTGTCAGTTCTAATCATGGTTGTAAAAACTGGATCGGTCTGGTTGATTCAACCGGAAAAATTAGGAATCGGCCCTTATATCGAGTGATTTTTACCTCCAAAACTGGAAGAAGAAACAATTTGGTAGAAAAACCGGCGACCTGGCTAGTTCAACCGGAAAACCCGAAAAGCTGCTGACTTTGACCGGTTTTTTTAAATTTTTTGCGAAAAAAATTAATTATTAAATTTAGTCCAATTTAGTTAATTCAATCGGTTTAACTAAAAAATTGACTCCAAAACTATATGAGTTAACAATAAACTAATTAAATTGGTCAAAATAAATATATTTTTAAACAATTAACTCACATTTATTTATAAAATGATATGTTATCTTCATTCTTACTTTTTTCTATGTGAGATTGTTCAATTATTTTTATATTTTTTTCTTATATTTTTTTATATTACTTTTCTTTTACAATTTGAAAATTTTGGATAATTGTATTTTCAAGTTATAAATTACCTTTGTATTTAATAATTAATTAAATATTTAGTTATACAAATACATGAAATATAATTTAAAAAAAAGAATATTAGAAATAAAGATCTCAAACAACTTATTCTCTATTTTTGTTATATGAGACATATTATGTTTTATTATATATGAAACATGTTATATTTTATGAAAATACTACATAGGCCGATTCGACTTTAATTCGACCTTAAATCTGGGATTTATTGGATTTATTGGTTCATTAACTGAGCCGATTTTTACAACCTTAATTATAATATACAAGCAATTGTGATAGGCAGACTTCTGATATAGCGAAAGCAAGTTGCAGTCACATGGAGCAGCAATTAAAAAGACAAGGAAAATAAATATTGAAGTGAAAATAAATGTTCAAAAAATATATGAACACTTGTAAAAATTAAGTGTTTATAATCCTAAATGACCAATGTATAATTGCCAAAATGGAAAAAAAAAAAAACACAAAGGGAGAGAGATATTTTTTAGCTAATAAATGTGCCCTATAATGTTATATTTAACTTGGCCAATCAAAATATTATTATATTAAAATTAAATTAGGCTAAATTATAAACAAAATTTTGAATGTTGCACAGTTATGATCAATTCTTTAAAAATTTGAGTTTAATTATATGAAATTTAGATTTTGTAATAAATATTGTCTCTGATGAACTATATCTCACTCTGAGCATGTGTGGCGATGACATGAAAATTATTTAAAAATATAAAACAACGACATAGAAAGTGTTATCAGTAGTGTGTATGTCCTAGTATATTAATTTCTTTTTATATATTAAATGATATAACAAAGTGGACACGTGTATATTTTACATTCATAATAAATAAAATATTCAAGTTGTTGATTATATCATGAATGCAGTAGTTATATATACTATGAAATATACAATTCTTTAATTATTCACAAAGAATTTATTATCAAGTTGTTGATAATAATGAGATAAATATCTCTGGTAAAAGATCATTTTAAAAATATTCATAACTGGAAAAAGATAATGAATTGAACATTTATTGAGTCTATAGGTTATCACAAAGTTTATTCTGACGATGAATTTTTTTTAATACAAGATTCAAATTAATACTCTGTAGATATCAATCAATTTCAAGAATTATTTAAAGCAAGAGTTAAAAAAATAAATTAACATTTAAATATATTTAATAAGAATATATTAATAATTGAATAAAATAATTTTACTTTAAAAAATATATATATAATCTATAATTTTTTACAATAAAAAATAGAAAATAAACTTATTTTTTTCGAACGGAGGGAGTACAAAATAATTGGACATGAACGTTGATGGCTGATTATGTGAATGAATACATGTCCTTTAGAGTTTTTTTTTTTTTTTTGAAGAAAATTCAACTACTGAGTATAAAATGATGATTAAACAAAATGTGAAAATATGACAAAAAAGCAGTAAAAATTCACAAATTTCTACAACTGTACAATTAGCTAAAAATTGCAAGGTGACTTAAAAAGCAATACAAGTTAGGTTGGGCACCATTTAATAGAATTGACATAATGCACAAAAAGCAAAGATATATGAGCTGTAAAATTAAAGAACTTTGTCACCATTGTACCAAACACTAATGCCCACCTCACTTTATACGCCTTTGTATTTAATACACTCAACTAATAACACTCCATTTTACAACATGGGTAAGTTGAATAAAATAAATGAATAGATAAAATATTAAAATAAATAATTTTTTTTTTAATATTCTTCAATACTTACCTCCTATAGGTGTAAAGAGCGAAAAATTTTTTAAAACTATTTTTTTTCTCACGGTGGAGAATATTGAAAAATAGAAAATATTTTTACTATTCTTCTTCCATATTTATTTATATATACTCACATAAAGAAAACCCACAAAACAAGAAGCTAGTCTGTATTTTCAGGTGGGGGCAGGCATGCATTAATTCCTGAATAGAAATTATCAATGGCGTCTGCCAGCTTTGATCAGATTGGCTCAGCAGCCACCAAGTTTCGTTATCAAAGACTGAAACATGAAGATCTGCATGGCGATGGTGAAGACAAAGGGAGATTGATTGTGAGAAGTTGGCAAAAGTTGAGGAGGTTTCATCCAAGAAAGAGATTTAAGGTTAAGATCCCAAGCTTGAGGAAGTTGTTGAGGAGAAAAGTTAAGGTGGTTTATGGTAAAGTGATGAAGAGATTCAGAGAAAGTCAGGCTCATTTTGGTGATCTTTTTGCTGGTAATTATCTTTTCTTGCAGATTAATCCTACTTCATTTGAGTATCTTGAGAAATCAAAATCACACCCTAAGATTTCATTTCCTTCAAGGTACCCTTTACCAAGAATTAATTAATTAATTAATTGATGTTGATGTTTCCTAGATTTTAATCTTTATATATATATATTGATTAATTGTAAGGTTAATTTGCTCTTAATGTACTCATGAAATTATGAACATCAACATTGCACTTAATTGTAAGGTTAATTTGCTCTTAATGTACTCATGCAATAGTAATATATTGCACTTGTTTCTTACTCTCTTTAGTTGAATTTTATCTGATGTAAAAAAAAAAATTTATTCCACTTCAATTTATATTCTAGATTACTAATAAAAAATAAATTATTTTTTTCAATTTTATTCATATTTTGATTTTAGAGAAATAAATTTTATTGAAATAATTATAATTTATTATTATTTTTAATTTTTCTAAAAAGAGTTATATCATATTTATTAAATAATATTTTTAATTTTCATGAAAATGCTTTAAATGACGGTAATGACAATAAAATAGAAGTAATTGTTTTGATATTAATTAATGGGCTTAATTGCTGCCTTAATCTAGTAAATTGATTTTAAAATATCATTTTGGAAATTTTTTTTATCTCAATGTAATAGTTCATTTTATAAAAATAATACATTTGATCGATTAATTTAGAATGAATTAATCTAAATTAGAAAATCTTTTGATTTTATCTTTAAAAATCAAGATGAATTCACTTAAAAATCGATCCGATTAATTCGTCTTGAAACTCGAATTAGCTGGCTCGATCCCACCAAATTGATATATAAGAGCTGCAATAAGGGTTTTTTTTTTTTTTTTAAAAAAAAACAAGATGTTTTGATGGATGGATGAGGTACAGGCCGGCTTGTTATTGGAGATTCGAAACGTTCATGCTCACGGAATTTGGTTGTTATTGCGCTAAAATTATAAAATATTTTTTCGTTCAAATAAATTACTGAATTATATTTTTGTTTTAATTTGTATCTTTAATTTTGAGACTATGAACTCTAACAGTTTGCTTGCTACATAGATACTGTTCGTTTGTTAGTTAAGCTGTAGGATTAGTTACTAATTTTATAGTTCAAAATATAAAGTTTGGTTTAATAATTCTACGGGTTTACTAAATTTATAAATCGGTCTTAACTAAGTCTCATCTCTCTCATGTATTTACTAATCATTTTCTAATAAGATTAGTAATCTATACCTTTATAAAATTATGCATTAGTATTTTACCTACCTTGTTCTCAAAAAACAACCTTCATTTTAAAAATTGTATTTCTCAACTGCCTGCCTATATAGTTAAGCTATAGGATTACTTAAGTAAATCCATGTTTGGTAGAAATATTTTAATCCTAGTATTAGCTAATCCAAATTTGTAATACTATGTTTGTTATAATGGTTCAAGTAACGTGATAAATTAATAAAATAATTAAATTACTTAAATATCATTTGCTCTAGTATTTAAAAATTTATGAGTTTTTATTTTATTTCTTAACATTTTCAATACATATTCTCAATATTATCTATATTGATTTTGGTTTTAAACTTAAATCACTATTTTTATTGTAAGTTTTTCACATATATATATTTGTTATAATTTCATGTCACTGAGTAGTATTAATCTAGAGAGAGAAACAAAAAAAAAGTTTAATCATCAGTTCCAAAAAAAAAATTAGTGATTGAAAAATTATAAATGGTGATGTTCAAATTTTCTTCTCTTGACACTGAGTTGTTATATATTATGTTTATTAAATTTATATATTTATTTGTGTGATTATTTTACTATAAAAAATTAAGAAATTTTTCTAAAACAAGAAAAAAATAATAAAAATAGAAACTAACAAAAAAAAAAGAAGATCTCTTTAATAACCTAAACACATAAGGGTAGTTTAGGATTTATAATTTTATATCGTAGGTATTAGTATTTCCATTAGACTGAGGATTATTACTAATGATATGAAGATGTAGATTTTAATTAATCTTCATTCTATAGGTTTAGTAAGCCCACGAGATTACTATGCCTATAATTTTTTGAACCAAATATGAGATTAGGGATTAATCATGACTTAACTATGCTATTCCATCTACCAAATAACCCTTTGGTGTATTGATGAACTATATTATTCATAACCATTAGATCACTCATAGCTAATATTAACCATTATATTAAATGACTAATAGCCTACTAAACAAATTAATTAAGTCAAACGATTTTACATCCAACTTATTTTACAAATAATCTTTAAGATATTAAATTGTTACAATTTACATAATTGAGATACCGTCAGTAAAATTCAACCGATATAAATGGATTGGATTGATTCACCTATTAATCCATTTATGACCCATTTAATTATTATATATGTATCGATACCAATTTAACCCTAACCCATATCCACCCATTTATCTATTTAATATATAAATATAATATATTTAAAACTTAACCGGGATATGAATTTTATTTCATCAATTTAGAACTCTATACAGATGAATTTTGATGTAAAATTTTATTTACATACTTATCTTAACATGCCCTACGTTTTGATGTGCTCAATTCACAACTCGTTTATTAGATCAAAAATTATAAATTTACAATTTTATCCCTCTTATCGGTCTCACTCAATAACTTAGTGTCATAAGTTTGTATACTAATTTTTCACTTTCTTTGAGTCCGTAATTAGATTTTAATCATATCGGTATTGTTTTAGATACAATACACTCAATTTCCAGTTGTCTTGACTTATTTGATTTCGATTCATATGCATCAATCGTTGCTCCAAATAGGTGAATGTGATAGTTTTAACATGTAATTATTAATTTTTTTCAAAAAATTTCTATCGAGAACTTCAAAAAATTAATTTTTAACAGTAAAAAAATAAAATTTTCTAATAAAAATTGTAATAAATATATATTAACTATAAAATCACATATTTTATTTTTTATTAATAAAAAAATTTAGAAACAAAATAACATTTAAAATTTTTATGTAAACATATAAAAAATGGCTAAAAATGATTAATATGTAAAGTAGTTTTTTTAAAAATTTTTATAAGAAATTTAATTAAAATTTGGAGAAAAAAGTTTTTTTTTTTTTAAATTAATATATGGATTTAAATGAGTATTCATATCCAACCCTAAAACACTCATATATTAGTAGATCAAAATGAACTGAACCTATTTATGATATATTTATATTTGAATTACACATTTAAATCCATATTCTAATTTAATGGGTAGGTATGAATGAATTAATGAATATGAGTTATTATTGTTACCCGTAGACAAAAATAAATATATTACGTACTTAGTAAATCTTATTTTTTGTTCAAATGTAAATATAAAAATATTCAAACATTAATATTCATATATGTATAACTTCATGTAAAATTTATATATAGAAATGTCTGTAAGGAATTTTATTTATTAGGCTCTGCATAAACTAACTTAGAATTAGAATGAATTAATTTGATTTAGAATTGAACCAAACTACTAAGAATAGATGGATCGAATATCTTAACAATAAAATCTAAATAAGTCAATTTTATTTAAAAAAATTGAATATATATATATCATATCATATCTTATCATACTATATATAAAAGAGTAACGTTTGCTAATTAGAGTTGAATTGGAATAAATAATTATTTTGAATGAATAATAAATAATAAGTGACTCAATTAAAATTTTTAAAAAATAAAATTTGTTGATATAGTTAATTTAGTTAAAATAGAATGAAGTAATTAGATTGTTTAGTTGAGTTGATTAGTGAAATAATAATAATACTAATATTAATAATTACAATAATAAATAAATAAATAAATAAGAGGGACAGAAAAAAAAGGTTGTCGGGATAAGATGGGCACAACTACCCACTTTTTTATTCATTTCATTTTCTTCCTCTTCTCCTCCATATTTCTTTCATTTTCTCTCAAAATCCGACTACAAATCAGGCCTTTTGGATCAATGGTAAGTGAATTGATCTTTATTGAGTTGATTAAAGATAGATTAAGGGTTGATTATTGGTGGTGTGAGTAAACTTATTTCTTCTTAGAATTCTGTTTCTATGTCAGAAATTGAGGCTTTATTTCCATACTCTTAGAGGAAGAATTTTAAGAAGTTATAAACATGAAAGTTGTAGATTTATGTCTTATTTATATGCCTTTGAAATAGTTTTTAATGTTTTGGTGTGTATAAAGAGATATCCTCAAATAAGTGTTACTGGTTCCCAACAGTGTGTCAACAGATTTTAGCCCGGTTTTTATTTATTTTTACCTTGTTAGAGGCTTATTCAGTGGAAACTTAAAATATAAAAGTTGTATATTTACATGTCCTTTACCTGTATTAAATTTCGGCCTGATATTCTTGGTGTAGGTTGAGTTATTGTGAAGAGATTGATGACTATTCCTTTGATCATAATTGTTTTCTGTGTATCCGGGTTACACCAGTTTATTTGTCTTTATTTTCGAAGTTCATGTAGTCTGAATTAACCAAAGTGTAAAACATACAAATTTTAGCTTTATATCTTAGGTAAATTTCTATAAAAATCTTACCTTAATATGTTGAGTATTTAATGAGTTATGGTTATACTAATGAGGACTGGTCGGATTATTACCCTGTGTTAGACCAGTTAGATATTCTTTAGTGTTTGAGGACTTTAGAAGCAATATCAGATAAAATTGTAATACATGAAAAATGTTTCAAATTGACATCTCTAAGTGTCTATAAATTTTGACAATAATACAATTTACACATTATAAGAAATGAAATTTTAAAGAAAGAGTCTCAAAACTGTCTAATGACAGAAGATAAGATAACATTTGAAATTGTACTAAAAATTGTTCAATGGTTCAAAAATTCTGAAATTTTAATATGTTATAATGTTATGTGTTAGCTTTAATCAGAATTAAGAATTACATAAATTGGATAAGAATAAAAAAAAAGTTATAGGTTAAAGAGTCGTAGGAGGTCATACTGTCACTTATTAGAAATTATAAATAATTGTTTTAAAACAAATTGTGAATAAATATTCTATCAATGTATTAATCAAATATACTTTCAAATTAGGTCCGCAATCTATGGGAAATCCTCAAGAGCCACAAGTTTCATAATTATTGGAGTTTGTAAAACTTTATTAAGGTTTGTACATAACTACATATGAATTTAATTGTATGTTTGATGTTTAGAATTGCATTAGTTAAATGATGAATCTGTATGCTTTGATCAATGAACCTATATGCTTTGATCAATGAATATGTAAGTTGAAGATGATGAATTTGCACTGTATGGAATGCATTTATAGGTGATTGTGAATGTTGTAAAGTGGTTCCACCTAGGTGAACCATAGGGTGCTTATGTTGTGACTTTTTTATGAACTTTAACTTATGTATAATGAATGATGTGATGAAACTAATTATTTTACTATGGTGAATTGTTAAGAGGATAAAACTCAATTACTCTAATTAGGATTAGAGCTTGGATAGATGACATGCCATTGAGAGAGTTTGGTACCACTTAAGCTTGGAATTGGCCATCTTGGAGACGAAACTCTTATATTGGAGGGTATGTCCGGAGTGACACCCTCAGAAATATTAAAATATTTTTCTCAGGCGGAGTTCCTGGATGGCTCGGAGTAGTCTTAATGCTGGTATCCAATTTAGTCTGGTTTAGAGTATAAGGGTAAAATAATCCTAATATTCCAACTTGACAAGTATGAAGTAAGACATTATGGAATAATTTATATGAGTTAAAGTATGTTATTCTATATATGAAATATTGTGTGGTATTGTGTTATGTTGAAATATGTTTATTAGATGTGGAGAGTATATGCTCATGCATACATAATTATTTATAAATGTATATATTATTCATACATATATGAAGATTAAAAATATATGTTGTTATGTACCACTAAGCATTTTATGCTTAGTGTGGATATTGATTTCCCACGCAGATTGAAAATAGAGGATCAATTGCTGACTAATAGAAGAAGCTCAAGAAAAAAAGTCCAGGACAAACATGTTGAGGTTGGTGATACAACAATTTTGTTTTATTATTTTTCTTTGGGTGAGAATGTAAATATTTTAAATTTTAGATGAATTTTTATATAACTCTAGCCAGGTTAAGGCTTTTATTTTGTAATGTGAAAAAATATATATATATATAAACCTTATTCATATTAAAAATTTACTCTATATTTTAAAAAGTTATCATGATCATGGTGCAAAAGTAATTTTTTTTAAAAGAAACAAAAATATATGTTTTACCTTTTTAAATATTATAGTACCTTTCTATGTAGTCGATGTATATTCCTTAATTATATGGTAGAGTGTTACAAAAAGTAAGAATAGGAGGATATGCAAAATGACTATAAAATATTTATATTCTTATTTTATATATGATTCTTAACAATGGATAAATAAGTAATTTGATAAATTAATATTATTATTTTAAATATTTGATTAATAGTTTCGATAATCATCACAATGTTAATATTTGATTAATAATTTCGATAATCATCACAATGTTAATATTTGAGTTTTTGCCATTGTTAATGAATTAGAAACACTTAATCCGAAATTTAAAAAAAACATAATTTTGAATTGGATAAATGATAAATTTATTAATTTAGAGGATACTATTAAATTTGAGATAAATATGAACCTCTTATTTAGTATGAATAAAATACTATCAAATAATATAAATTTTGAGATAAAAATACATCATATAATTTACTATGAATAAAATATCATAATATTATATAATTCACTATAATTAAAAATCCAATATTTATTTAATAATTTCCAATAATCATCACAAAGAATAAATATTTTATTATTATGGCATTGTTTACTCAATGTTAATATTTGATTACGTGCCATTGTTATTTTGCATTGGATTTTTATTTACGATTTTTCTCTCATTATAAAATTAAACCTAATTTAGTTAATATTGGATAAGGATTATAATCCAACTAAGAAAAGGATTCCAACCCACTCAAATTCTAATAATTAATGACTAGTCCAATATTTAATAATTATGTATAAGATGTATTAAGTGAGACTAGGGGGAAGAGATAAAATGACCATAAAATTCTTCCTGCTTCTATTTTATATATGACTCTTAATAATAAACAAATTAGTAATTTGATAAAATTTAAGATAAATATAAATTCCTATAATTTACTATGAATAAAATAATATGAAATTTGAAAAGCATTATAGATTTTATTTTTACCAGAATAAAAAAATTAAATAATAATTATTAGAGATTTTAATTCGAATAAGATATCAAACCGAGTTAAGATAGGAGCTATAGTCTAATTGTTTTAATCAGAATGATAAATTAATTTTAAAAAATTATATAAAACCTATATAGTAATTAATTGCGAGTTCAATATCTAAAAGTAACGTGCAATGCAAGTTAATGAAAAATTAGAAAAACTAAATAAATTCTAAATTCCAACATAAAATTAATAATTATATTACAAAAACTTTAAAAAATATAATCACATTCTAATGACAAATACTTATAAATATAAATAAAAACTCGTTAAGGAACTTGGGTTAAAAAAAACTAATTAAGATCTAATTTAAAGAAAATCAAAAACTTTATTTGCTAATAAAATATAATTATATAAAAATCTAATAGAAATTCATGACGAATCTCTTCACATTAATAAAAAACTAATATATATATATATATATATATTAGTTTATTTGTTTTTCTAAATAAATTTAATATAATAACTGAATGATGCAAACTAAAGGAAAAAAAACTTTAACATTTAATTTTTGACGAGAAGTGCATTCCAAGTTCCAACAATTAGAAGTGAAGAGATCAATTAATATTACTAAATTAGAGAAGATTTTTTAATTTTTATTTAATATTTACCTAAGTAGTAGACTAAGAAATTATATGAAGGTAAAAATTTAGATTCATCAATACACTAAGTGTATTATATAAATAATTTATTTATTTTATTAATTTATCTCATTATTTAAACCATAATATTAAATATAAAACTACAAATTTAGATTTTTAAATGCTAAAATTAAAATATTTTCTACTAAATAAAAATTAATTTAACTAATTATATAACTTGAATAAACTTAGCATTAACAGTAATTTTATGGTTTAAGCGATCATGAACCAAACATACAATAATAGTCTAAACTAATATGCTAGTATTTGGAAAAGAAGAAAAGGCTAATCGTCGACCTACCAACCATTATATTTTTAATTTTTAATCGAACGGCTGAAATTAAAAATATAATAATTTTAAATACTAAATATATAACAAGTACAAATGTGCGACCAAAGCTGTGAGAAGAAAATTGTTTCATTTTCATGTGCGGCTGGATTCACGACGTGTGTCGTATTAATGGCACAAAATGCGCGGGAAATATTGTTAGAGTTGCAACTAAAAGTCTATAACCAACCCAATAATTGATTAATGACTCGTCATGCGTGGGCTGTTGAGGGTTCAGTTTACAGCTCAAGTCATATCAAATTAAATAAAGGCTGCTCTTTATTAAACCGCCAAATTGTTTTACGGTCAAAATGGTTAAATCAAATTATAAGAAATTTTTGGTGTAGAATTATAAATGAATCAAATTCGTGAGTTATTTAAGTTTGAATTTAAAAAAAAAAATTCATTCGAAATAATTTGTTAATCATAATGAACCGAGTTCGAACTTAAATTCTAATTCGAAAATTTTATCGAGAACGAGTTTGAATTTAATATTATTTAATTTATTAGCTCACGAATATATTTATTTGAAAATTTGCGAACGTATTCGCTTAAAAATTTACGAAAGTATTCATTTCAAAACTAGAAAATATATTCATTATATTATATTTTGTTATCAAATTCGATTTTTTTTCATTATTAGTTAACAAACCGAACACGAATTAAACTCGTTAAATATAATAAATGAGTTATTTACAAGCTAAATCCAAATTATTCATGAAATTACTAATTTTGAAACGAACCGAATTCAAATTCAAATATTAAAATTCAAATTGAGCTGAAGCCAAAGTTGAACTTGTGAGATATTTAAATAAACCATACTCAAATGCAAATACAACCCTATATAAAATGTCCAATATAGTATAATTAAGTACTTTAATGTAGTCAAAATTATCAAAAATAAAAAGACATAATTAATATAATTAAAAATTGACCTTTTAGGGATTACTTTATGGGCAATACTAAGGACACTGACTTTTATAAATGACTTGCACTTGGGGAGCAGTTATTAGTGTTTTCAACCGGTTAGACAAGTATTTGAAATATTACAATCAATAATTATTAACTTATTTTAACCCTTAATCACATGCTATTTGAAAATTTTCATTTAAGTTTCTTTCTCATTAAACGATAGCTAATTTAATTTACTTTTCTATTTGAATTATATTACTCTTATTAATTTTATTAAGTATAAATATTTATTTTCTTAAAATTAATTTTTTATTCAATAAATTATTTATAACTACAAATATAAAAATTTTATAAATAAAAGACAAACTAGTGATTTTTTATATATAAATGTTAAAAAATATATAATATATTTTTAATTGTTATAGATGTTATTTATTATATTAAGTATTTGATTTTATCTATAAATCGTATATACATATATATATATATATAATTTTTATTATCTTAATTATAATAAATAATTATAAAATAATTGCTTTGTTTGTTTATACATACATCATATAAAAATATATATTTTGAATAAAATAAATTATATTCATTTTGGTAATTTTACATTATAATAGCAATAATTCAATTAGTTTTATTAAATATCAATGTCAAGCAGCCTTCAACCACTAGCTATCAGCTGTATTTAACAATTATTATATAGGGAGAAAGAAAAATCTAAAAATAAGGAGAAAAAAAGAAAATTTATTTTTAAAAAATTATTTCTTTTCACCAATCAATTAAAAAGTGAGCATTGTAGAGTAAATTGAAAAAAAATGTTGCTCTTAGTATTATTCAAGACTTATTATGAGATATTTTAGAAATTCTTGGACGAAAAATACTATTGGTCCCAATATTTTTTATATCAACTATTGCCCAACATGTGTTAAAATATTTGAATTTCATCAACACATCTATTTATATTGTTGTTGCTGGAAAAAAATAAAATGAGTGTGAGCATATTAGAAAAATTAAAGTGTTTTTCAAACTGATATGAAAAGTGCTTAAAGGTGACTTCTAATAAAATGATTGTAAATTCCTAAGTTTTATTGACAGTATTCTTACAAAAATGAAAATATTGAGCTAGAATATTTGACAGTAAAAAAAAACGAGCTAGTGAACACTTAAAATTTAAAGAAAAATTGAATATAGATGAATACTGGAAAATTGATTGTAATGTACTAATATTGATAATTAACTAGAGTTAAATTTGAAAGAACAAATGCTAACTTTTATTATAAATTAACTTTTCATTTCATTCTCAATTTCCATAACCTGCGGTTCAAAGCTTTGCTCTTAATCACATTCTCTCTTTGGCATTTATGCTCTTTCCTCTTTTTCGCACCAATTTAGGCTTATTAGGTCTAAGTTTGAATATCTAATTAGGGTTATTTGATGGAATATGTTGATTTCTTTGTAATTGTTGATTCTTAGTGATAACTGGTAATACCTCTGAAATTTATTTCAAATTCAAAGAATCAGAGCAAAGAGACTGATTAGAGCATTGTTGTTATTGAACAAACTGGTGATTAGTTGTAGTAGTAATAATATGGGAGAAAAGAGATTGGGTGGTAGAAATGAGCGCCTCTAGGTGCATCATCGTCAACAAAAGTGGGAAAATGCAAAAATAATATCATAGGAAATAAAAGAAGCCCGAGTTAAAAATGTAAAAATACTTAAAAAAAAAAAAAGGGATCTCATGTCATTACCTCAACTTAATTTCTGATTCATTTGGTCTTAGCTATTGAGCCCAAGACCCAATTCAAATTCTCTTTCTATCCAAATAATGTAGAGAAGATTTTACCAGTTGTCCATATTTAAACTTTTTTATTTCATAATTACTGATGATTTTATATTTTTTCAATTTTATCAAAAACTTATTTTTTTCCTATTCAGTCCAAACAACTCTCCCATTCGAAGAAATTGTCATCTTTCTCTTCCTTTGTTTCCATCAACCTGATCCTCCTATCTATTTGTAACGCTCATAATTTAGGACTTAAAATTTATGTAGATTTTGAAGGGTATTATAGTAATTAAAAGTAATAATATAAAATAGGGCAATTCTGACTTATTTTATATTTTGGTGAGCATAACTAAATCTCGCTCAGAAAAGGCCATCTAGTGGTCGGGAAATATTTTCCACTCATTACACCAATTTCCCGGTCAGGACTCGCCTCTAGACTGCACATTATAAATATGTGATTTCACATCTTTTTCCGCTTCTATTTGAACCCTAGTTGTCTTTGACAACCAGAAGACCCTCTGAACTCTCCTCCTTCCATCTCCATTGATTTTCCTTTACCTAAACACCTGAAAACACAAATGAGATTATTTTATCAAGGATTTAATTATGATTTTTGGTGTTTTTAACAAGAACACAAGTTATCAGCAAAACAACCCCTGAAATAGGATTTGTTCACCATTGTTCTTGACTTTCAAAGGGGATTCAGTAAGTATCTCGTTCTCTTATACTCTTAGATTGGGTTTGATGGATTATTGTCATTTAGTTAGGTTTTTCCAATGTTTTGAAATGGTTCTTGTAGAACAAACGGTAGAGAACGGTTTGTGACCTTTAATTCGTTTATCTGATGCTAGAGAACGGGACAAAAGACGGTAATGGATACCAGAACGTGAGAGAAACGTTAGAGTGAGGTTTTTCGGCTCCCTTGTTTAAAGTTTGCATATATAATCATATTTATTTACTTTCTAGCTGTATGTTTGCTAATGCCTAGGTATTTTGAATGTTATGCCTCTGATAAATGCCATTAATAATGATCTGAATGATTTGGATAAAATGGTGCAAATTAATGACATGGATTATTCATGATATTTTATGTTTAAATCAATATTTATGATGACATATAATCATATGGATTATGGCATATTTATGATGACCAAATGGTATGTTTAAATGTTATATGATTTCTAAAAATTAGTATTGTGCCTTGAAATTAAGAGATTTGGGTCAACATTTGAAAATTGAATTTTATATTGCTAATATCGGGCTTTTTCTTGTTGGAGAAAGGGAGTTCTGGTCGGGACTTACTCGACCTAGGCCATGTCAGCCTCGTAACAGGCATGGCTAATGGCATTAGCGCTGTAATGGCACGTGATAGTGTGTTGGAGTCCAAACTCACCTGTATGTGAGTGTTAGTTATTGAATATGATGGTATGAATGTGTAAGACATATGTTCTATGTTATAAAATGGAGTACTTATGAATACAATGTTAATAAAATTTTGACTAAGTATTATACCATGATGTGAGATGTATTGACATGTATATGAAGATACATGGATCATGATACGACGTGATATGGAAATGTTGAAATGTTTAAGTTGCCATGTGACACCATGAAATATTGCTCGTTCGATTATAAAAGAACATATGAAAAGACTTAAATGCCCTTACTCATATTAGGACTGACTATAGGATAAATGACATACCATTAAAGGTGGTTACGGTACCGTAGGTTTATCCATGCATTTATTTTTGGACAAGGTGGCTTCAACTCTGATAGCGCCCATGACCCGGATTGCTAGTAACTATTATTATTGATTATGAGATAAGTTGATTTCAGCTCCAAGAGCGCTCTTGTCTCAGGCACAAATACAGACAGTTATGATTAGGTGGGTAGGGTGGCTTCAGCCCCGAGAATGCCCCTATTCACAACTCATATCCAGTATTCTAGTATAGAGTAATTGGACAAATTAAATGAATTAACAAGAAAGAAGTAAATGTATTATTGTCCTTATGAATATAGGAACGACTTCCGCTTACCAAGTAATCTATGAGTGTTGTTTGTATGATATGTGGCATGATACCTTGACGATGATTGATATGAAATTGGTTTAGGTAAGAATTGTTATTATATGACATTATGATATGTTTTGAACATGTATGATATGCATGATAGAATTTATATGATTATATGTACCACTAAGCTTGGATAGCTTAATGTGTGGGTTTCCTGCACGCAGGTCCGGAGTCGTAGGAAGAGTTGACAAGGAGAATCCAAGCCAGTTAGAGCGGTCAGAATTAGAGTCAGCTCATACATTATATATTTTACTTTATTCAAGCATTTTGGGATATTTGACATTGTTTTAATAGAGATTTTTGATTATGAACTTATGGTTTTAAGGTTTTGTAAGATTGTTTTATTTGGGTGAGTTTAGCCTCTATTCACAAACTTTATGGTTATGGAACATTATATAAGCATGGACACATATTGTTTATTTATATTTTGATCATATGAATATTAAATCTATACGTTCAAAATCAATAGTATATATATGTAGTAGCACTCCCTTGTGTAGCAATTAAGTATGCTATATAGGAGGGTGTTACGCTATCTAACATCGATCCTAACCGTCCTATCCACCATAGCATGCCCAATGCTTTGATTTTATTTCTTTCTCTCAATAAGAAGCACCGGTGTGGAACTAAAAATAAACATTGATAAGGACGACAATGACGAAGAGAAAGACGACACAGACAATTTAAAAGGCATATATTTCACTCAATGTACAAGAATAGCCTCTTTAAGTTTGAAAAGTTGAAAAATTATCTTGTTCCGTGGACAAGAACTAAAAATCTCTCTATTCAATTATATAAGTAATTATTTTCTTCTTTGAATAATTTTTTTTTAATTTTTCTTCAGTTAATTTTACTATTTTAATTCATTGAATGAAATTTTCCTTCGTATGAATGGAGATTTTCCTTTGTTTATTTTTTACTGTAATTTGGAGCAGATACATGTGTTTTGAGTCCTATCTAGAGGAGAATATGGAGTTTTTTCAGTTAATATTAGTTGAAATAATTAGTAAATTAATTATTATTCTTCTTCTTCATTTTTTTTAAATCACTAAAGTATACCTAAGTATCCTTGAGGTATACCAGAGATATTCTCATATGATTCCCAACGGTATATCAGGATATCTCTAAATATACCAAAGATATTTCCAGGGAATTCCTTGAGAATTCCCAGAAAGGTATTCCTATGAAATTCCTTCTTGGAAAGTATCCCCATGGTATACCAGAGAATTAAGGTATACCCAAAGTATTCCCAAGATATACTTAAAGTATTCCCAAGGTATACCCAAAGTATCTCCAAAGGTATACCGAAGTATCCCCAAAATATTTTCAGAGAATTCCTTCTAGTGAATTCTTAAGAAATTTCAAAGGTATACGCAAAGTATTCCCGAGGTATTCTCATAGAATTTCCAAAGGTATATCTAAAATATTCCCAGAGAATTCCCCCTAAGGAATTTCTTGAGAATTCCTTATGTATATCTAAAGTATCCCCAAGATATACTAAAGATATTTCTGAAGTATTCCTAAGAAATTCCTGAGGTATATCTAAGATATTCCGAAAGGTATACTAAACTGTTTGTTTGAGATTTTATGATGTTTTGAATTTTGATTGAACCAAAATATTCCCAAAGTATGACAAAAGTATGTCGAAGGCGTATCCGTATATTTTCGGCATACCTTTTTTGGGTGTAAGTATCCAGAAAAATTGAATTTTTTTGTTGGTAACTCGTTAAAATTGGTTTTAAGTGTACGTAATACAAAATTATATAAAATTCAGTGACCACGAGGGTAATTAACCTTTGCTCCACTCTCTTCCTCCATGAAGATCCTAATTCAATCATTTTGGTACTTCCTTTAGTTTTAATTAATATTTCGTTATCCAAACTTATCATAAGATTCACATATGCAATTGCTTCTCTTTAAATGGTATATAATCTGATGTATCACTTTCAGGTCATCGGCTGCTGCTGCTTCGAAGTTATTTTGCTGCTTCTACTGAAGAGTATGCTAAACAGAATTATGCAAACAATGTATACGGGTATAACACTGTTGTTGGCTCTCTTACTGCTCTACGCATGTACTTCTCTCCCTCATGCTCTCTCTTTGCATATGTAATTCAAATGTTTAGATGGATTTTATTGGTTTGAATGATAGGTATTTTCTATTGAGGGATGTGTGCAATGACATGATGTTGGATGGAGTGCAGCCTACTCGAGATACATTTCATTCCTTCCTTGATAGTGGAGACCATGAAAGGTGCTCGCATGCAGGATGCTTTCTTCTTCAGAGATCAATGAGACTAATGGGTTTGGTTCCTGATGAATGCCTTTTTTTTTTTTCCTACTTACTGGAAGGATTAATATCTTTAAGTTTTATATATTTTTATTATTATACTAGTGTATAAACCCCATTTAAAATATAATAGAATGAAAATTATGCCTACAAAAAAGCAATTCAAGAACAATTTGTTGTTATTCATGGTTCTAGTGAATGGTCTTTTCTTGATATGGAAATGTACAATTCTTTGAGTTCAAGTTTCTGTCTTTTAGTTTACAATGATCAAGGAAGCACGAACACGGCAAAAAGGGTCAGAGACTGCATATCCGACATGCGAATACGCCTTGGACATATATCGGACACGTCACGTGACGTATCGGTGACTAGAGACGAGGTCAAAGCTTTGAACACAGGCGTCATAAACTTTTTACCAAAAGGAACACTTTAAGTTATAATAATAATAATAATAATAATCTTTTAAAATATTAAATAATATATATACATCAATCTCACATATATTTCAAAAGATTTATTTTAAATATTAAATAAAACACCATACTGTTTATGAAAAATTTATAATTTTTTATTATTATACTGTATCTCTGCAATATCTATATTCTAGTTTTTTAAAATTTATTCCGTGTCGTGTTCCCGTGTCCTTTTCCGTGTCCGTACTTATTAGATAATGATCACTATCGTTGTCAAGACCCAGCCCATGTTTACTACTGTCCCCACAACTGAGGCAGGCTTGGTCTAACCACTGGACGCAGAGGTCAACCTTGGTTGTTAATGGTAACTCACTAGGGTCTTATATACGATACAAACAAGTAGGCAGTTTCCAATATGAGATCGCCGTCCTACAATGATGAGTCAAAAAACTTGGTTATCAATAAAGTTGTGGTATTTGTTTTGATGATCTCATATGGACTTGCTGTTCAGGTATCTTTTTCAATTCTGGTTTATTTTCTGAGGTTTTGCTTTTACAATGAAAAAGAAAGGAGGAAAGTTTTTTTGGTTTAATTATAAAGAAACCTATTAAGAAAGAAAGAGAAATCAACATGAAGTGGTAAATTCATCGAGTAATTCTGTTTGTATAGAGGACTAATTTAATTTGCATTCATGTTATAGGTAAACTTATATAACTTTCTGATCTCAACCTGTGGGAAATGCAAGAATTCTAATCAGGCTGTGCATGTATTTTTGTTTATAAATTTAGATTTGGGTGTACCCTTTTTATTCGTTGTTTGTCTTGTTTGTGCTGATTCATTTATTGTTTTATATTTGTTCTCTTTTAATTGAAGATTTTGGAAGAAATGAAGAATTATGAAGTGAAGCCAATTGGACAAACCTATCTGCCTGCTTAATGCATGTGCAGCAGCTGGTCGATTAGATTGAGTGTATGCTTTTTCTTTCTTGGTCTATATCTGTCCTTTTCTATTTCAGCAACATGTGTATTTCCTCAATTTGACAACTTCTTGGTCAATGGTTCTACATGAAGGATTGTATGTGTTAGAAGACCAATGCCGAAGTTTATGTAGCCCTGAAGTATAATTTTGGCATGTCTAATCTTCTTAATGAGATGCATGTGTGCCTATGAAAGTGTTTGAGACCAAATAATTCTTGAATTTGAATCAAGAATATTATTTGCCACGGAAACACTGATGGTTGTCGGTGAATGATAATCAAAATGTCAATTATCTGCTCATGTACAGCGTTGAAATAAGTCTAGACTGAACTCATGGACCTTGTCCATATCCAGTAATCGGCTTCGTGATTAGCTGCTGTTTAGCTTTTCAAGTTTACTTTTGCTAGAATTGTTTTGTTGATCAGTGCATGTAATATGATTATTTAAGATGACTGTACTGCAATATTACAGTTATGCAATTGTCCGTGATATGACTGCAGCTGGGGCCGGTCTGAACAAGTTCTGCCATGCAGGACTAATTTCTGCATATATGAACAAGATCCCAGTATCAGATGGTACAGCCACCAAAGTAAACAGCCTACATTCTTTCTGTTCTGATTAAACTTTCTTTCTTTTGATTTTAATGCTTTCTGACATCATTTGCTTGTTGAAAGATAATTGAGTTTGCTGAGCGGTCAAAGGGAAGGGATGGTCATCTGTTGAATCGTCAAGTTACAATGCTGAAAATGTGATGATGGGTGTTTTCTGAAGAGGAATTGTACAATTTACCTACTGCTGATTATGTTCATAGGCGTGGAGGATTTGTCAATAGACCATTAACTGTCTGCCATGTTGCATTTCATGCTTGTGCAAACCTTTGGAATGTTCAGGTACTATCTTGCATATAAAACTAACAATTTCTGTGAATTTCATTGACTTTATATATTTATTCATAAATTTTTTGGTCATCATAGGCAATGGAAACTCTTTTAGAAATGCTTAAAAAGGATGAAAAGTTTCCTGATGTCTTCATTGTGATGCAAATAATGAGGTATGTTATTCTCAACAAATAATATTTAGTATTTATAGCAGTATTGCTTAGGTTAGTTATGTACATGAGTGATGCAGAGTGGATCAACAATTTATTTATTTTGGCATGCATGAAAATATTTAGCCGGTTAATAAAAATCCATGTGGCTTCAGGTCTGATTATGAATCTATTAATACCTTCACTTGTGGTTAATATTTTGGCGTTGGTTGAGTTACTGGCTCAAGTGTTGCAAAATTTTGGAGTCGTACGTTTTGTGGGCTCGTAAATTGCACTTAGTAGGATCTTGCATCACTGGATTGCCCTCTTAGCATTTGGAATTCGCCTTCCCAATCCCCATTTGTTCCTTTGTTTTATGCAGCTATTCTGGTTTCTCTTTCTTTTCTCCGAAAATATAGTATTTATGACTTACTGGTCGTTGTCCAGTTAATTCTGTTTTAGACTGTTTAAGAACAAAATGTGGGGTTTACAAAATTCAAAGAACCAAAATGTTGAAGTCTTTTGAGAAAGGACCAAGTACTCAAGCATATTAAGGAAATAAAATCTTTGATCAAATTTCTTTTCTTGATTTTATTTGCCAATAATACTAAGGGGGTGTTTTGTTCATGAAAAAAATAGGGTGGGAATGGGAATGAAAATGGGTGATTCCCATTGTTAATGTTTAGTTAGAAAAAAAATGAATTGTAATGGGAATGGGATTCCCCCATCAATAGGAATCACCCATTCCCCTCTCCCCCTAGGGTTTACAAGATATGATTCTGTATTGTTTTTCCAATGTTAATTCATTATACCAATAGTTTAGCTTATTGGACAATGCAGGTGAACATGACTACCAGAAACTTTTTCTTGAACCCAAAACAAGGAAGTCATCTCCTTCTTGTAGCAGCTGGTGAAAAGTTAAGAAAATTAGCAGTATGTTGTTCACTCAAGATAACATTCCTTCCTTTAGATGCTGGTGATTGGAGAAAACAATCTAGTTTCTATGAATTGCTTTACAGTGGAATTAAGATTGAAAATTTGGATGAACTCCTGTATATTTAATATTTCAATGTTTATTTACAGGCTGGTGGATATACAAGTGCTAATTATATTTGGGACCTCATGCAAGCCCGTAGGATAACCCCTTCACTTCCAGCTGCGGAAGCATATTACAATGGGCTAAAAGTGAGTTTCTTTTCCTCCATAATTACTCAGGAATTGCACACTGGTCAATCTTTTTATGCTTATATGTTCTCTTGTTGTGGCTCTGTTTCAAGGATTTAAATGAAATGGTATAATTTAAATTAATGGGAGTTCAATGTCAACTTTTAATTGAGTTATATACCCTTCTGTATAAATTGCAAATATGATGATGTTAAGCAAACCCTATCAAAATCTGTGGATTCTTTAATTCTGTTTGAACTGCAGGAGCGTGAGATACCTGAAGATGACATTGAACATTTATCTTGTGCTATGCATTATCAGTGATGTGATATCATGCATATTAGTTCACTGCATGTCTAAGTCCGGGAGTTTCTAGTACAGCCTACAAGAGTGCTGTACAAGAGCAGAAATTAGCTCTAGAAATTTCTGCTGCAAAGAGGGAAAGGGACTTCCATCTTAATAAAGTGGATCAGTCCCGAGCTCTGCGTTCTATAGCAGAACGACTGAAAAAGGTAATTTTACAACTTTGGATAGTGTTTGACCTAGTTCATTTTATTTGTGTTTTGATCATCTGTGATTGAGTTTTAAAATATCAATATAACCAAGATCCTTGTTTGCCATATACATTAAAAGGAGGTCCACGTTGTTTTTGGGATTTATTAGTTGTGCAGTGGTTGTTATAAAGTTTATATGTAACTAAAACATGATTCTGCCACCGGTGAAAACCATCGACATTGGTTTTTACTTTTTACTTGACATCTTTCATACTCTCATTTTTCTATTGATACTATGGACGCCAAAAGGGCCCCAAAATTTCCAAATGCCAGAATTTTGCATGGGGGCAACAATGTTCAAGTCCCTTATGGGACTGGTAAAATGAGTTCAACACAATATTTGAGTACTAGCTGCTCGAAAGTATGGTGCTGTATCAAATTTTTTGCAAGTAATTCAACAAATTTCAAGCTGCGTAGTGTTTGCTTTATGAAGTATCATATTTATTGATCAGCAATTGACACACTGCATACATCTATTTTTTATTCATTTTTAAGAACAAGGTTCAATCAGGAGAAACATGCAGATGGGGTTTTGTGGCATGATATTATTTTTTTCTTTAAACATCACCTGTCTTCTTCTAAGCACATATTACAATTAGGAAAGAGCATTTGTGTTTCTGCAATATCAGTTGCAAAAGCTCCAAAATGAATCAGGAGGCGAAAACTGTGTCATTGAGCAAGTCCCGAAGGTCATTCGTCAATTCTCACAGAAAAAACCTGTTGTAGATAAAGCAGAAGAACGCAAATCATTCTTGCCGGGGTGAGCAAGTTATTTTTAGGCATGACTTCATATTGCCTCATCTGTTTCCTTAATCTCACTTTTTGTTTTGACTTATGCAGGTATTTGGTGGTTCTGAGCGATAGTATTAGAGATGCCAATTCATGGACATGAGCAGTGGCGTAGCCACATGTTAGAGAAGGGGGAATTGACCCCCTTAATTTTTTTTTTTATGTTATATGTATGTATATATGTAATTTAAACATGGTAAATAATTATTTTGACTCCCTTTATCTTTTACGTTGTCTAGTTATTATTATTATTTTTTTTTAAAAACTAACCAATAATTTTTTACATATTTTTATTATTTTTTAAACAATTAAAAATTGGTTAGTTGACTTTTAGATTTTTTATTTTTAAAAAGAAGTTAAGTAGGTGACTGTCTCTTTGCTCTTGAAAATCAGTTGGAAACATATATTATTGATATGAAGTCTAGTGTTGAGTTTATGAATATGACAAGAATTAGTGAGCTTGCTTAACAAATGGTGAAGATAAAAAAGAATATTTCATATCTATTGGTTTATAAACTCGTAACTTTAACTCTTGTTCTACCAGTAGTGATTGCCATAGTTAAGAAACCATTTTATGCTATGAAATTTTTGAAAAATAGGTAGCGCAACGAGATGGAAAATCAATGGACGATGTTTGATTGTTTGATCACATATATGCACAATGATGTATTTAATGTTATTAATAATGAAATTATCATGCATCGCTATGAAAGTAGAAAGAGTTGTGAAGAATAATTGTATTTTTAAGAATGTTTATTAATGTTATTTTTTATGAAGTATTTAACTAAGTTGTGCAATTTTTTTTATTTATAATTGCATTATATAATATAATTTCGGTTATAAATTTTAACCGGTTCAATTTGGTTAGCATTTTATAAGTTCTAAAAATTTCAGTTACTTATAAAATTGGGTGCGATTAATCGAATGTACATTCTTAACTATATTTTGTACCCCTAAATTAGAAATCTTGGCTACGCCAGTGGATATGTGGGGCTTCTGAGGATGCATTTTATGCTGCTGTTGTTGTCTGGATATTATTCTTCACATAGCTTGCAGTCTTGTTGCTTTTGAAGCAACAATTTTTGGTGATAGTTTATGGAGCTGGAGGAGTCTTGCTATAATGTTTCTAGCTAGGATCCTCATGAGCATGGTGGGATTATGGACAACCCATGTGGCTGTAAACACCATGTAACGTACTGGATAATTTCTTTTAGGACAAATAACATAAAAAATTTCTGGACTTTATCAACATTCAGAATTATATTCAATTTTATAAAAATTCTTCGGTGAATTAGAACTGCTCTTCAATCCTAGCTAGTATTGATGTGCCTTTTCTAATCATTGATTACATGGCAGAATGAATTGTCGATGACGTGGCTCATACCACATAGATAAAAATGTAAAATGATACCATTTTGGCGTCAGAGTTGTTCATTTTCACTAGTCCAAAACGGTGCAGTTTTAATTTTGGAGAATCATCTTCCATTTTTATTCATTCTCACTAAAATGATAAATGTCATTTTCCCATATTAAAATCTTCTTCTCCAACCCACAATCACTGGCAGATCCAGAAGTTTAAATTAGGGAGGGCTAGAGATGTAATTGAGTTGAGTTGAATTGATACAATGTTAGACTCGCGCTCCACTAGATTAAAAAATTAAAAACCCGAACTTGATCAAGCTTTCTTTTAATTGTTTAAAATTCGATTTGAAAAATATTTGAATTACTTGAACTCGACTCGATAAAAAATTATAATAAATAATAGTTCAGCTTGACTTGACTCAAAATCGACTGAATTAACTGACTCAATTAAAATTAAATATATTTAAATTTAATAAATATTAGAAATCAACTCTCGAGCCTTACGAATCGACTACTGTGATACTCGATTTTAATTTGACAAAATAGTTGAACTACTTAATCTTGAACTCAATTCAATTAATTCTGAGTTCAATTTGAATATTTTACAAATCAAATTTGAATAACTTACAATTAGTTTAATTCGTTTACACCTCTAAAAGGATCAAATTTAAATATATATACTAATAGAGAATTATAATATTCATATTTAGTTATTCAACTACTATTAATTTTTATTCTATTTCCTAAGAAGTTAATTTGATTATTGTAAATTTGATTATTGTATTTTTTATTATTTTTTCTTTGGTTACTTTGTTATTCACGGTATGATGGTTTAAAAAGACTTGAGGAAGTAATTCTTATTTCTTTTTAGAGACAAAACTTTCTAATAAAATTAAAAAATAAAAATTTAACAGTATAAAAGAAACTAACAATCAACTAAATTTTCTAAAATAAAACAATAATTTTATAAAAAATAGAATCCAATTAAAAAAATATATATAAAATATAAATTTATTTTATAATATCTTCCATTTGATGCCCCCTTTAGGTCCGCCCTACGAAATTCACTCATCCAAACAGCCTCTCCAGAATCTATTAGGCTCAAAATCCTCTTTTTCTTTCAAGTTAAACCAAAAATCCAGAAACAAAAACAATTTGCAGCGTTTGGAGCCTAAAACCATGAACAAATGGCTAATTTCATTGAATGCCTTTGGAATTTAGAGCAATGCTTCTTGATTATGCAAGATTTCAAAATTTTCCGCAAATAAATACAAAGCATAAGGAAAAGAATTAAAAAAAAAAAATCTACTCCTGTAATTTAAAGAATAATAATAATAAAAAAAAAAACTATCTGTAATTGTGTTTTCTTTCCAATTATTTGGGCTAATAATTAGGAGATATATTTTCTTCAAGATCTAGAGAACAAAGCCAAGAGCTCCTTCGTGCGCCTTTATCTTCTTTGTCCTCTGTCACGGCAACTCACCACCACTGTTGATACATAGGCCAAACTAGGATGCTTCCTTGCTGCATAGGCGTCGCCTAGTACGTCTTGTGCCTAGGTTGTCGAAGATCTAGGAATCAGTGCTCAGGATGGGGGTTCCATTTTGATATGAGAGTGGAATCTTGAAGACGGTAGGAAGATCCAGATCTAGCACCCGGCATTGACAATAGAAGAAATAGAATGAGAAGAAATATTAAAGAAGCAATGGGAGGTAATGAAGGATGAACAATGGTGGTGGTGGTGGTGGAAACGGCGGCTAGGGAGAGAGTGGGAGGAGTATACAGCTGAATAATAGGATTGGGGACACAAATTAAGATATGATTTGTGTTTTTTTTTTTTGGTTTGGATTAGATTTGCATTTTTTATTAATATATAAAACTGATTTTTTATTTTTTT
>CATIWF010110613.1:0-12470 GCA_949630135.1 Balakata baccata
TCCATATGACTTCTACTCAACCTGGGAAAAAAAATAAAGAAATATAAGGATTTGCCACCCCCACGTGCCATGTAATGTAATAAAAGTTAAAATGGGATTGCAGTAATCAGAAGCTCACGTGCAAGGGATCCAATGGCCAAACCGAATATAGAAAAAAAAATTAAAAAAACAAAGGGAATGGAAAGAGAGAGAGGTGTTGCCTTGAGCTGATCAAATATTCCTCTTTTTATAAATTGAAACAGTGCATATTGTTAGTTGGTCAACGGTCAAAGATCCAGAAGTATACAGAGATTATGGGAAAAGAGTGGTTAAAAACTTAAAAGAACAAACAGAGTGTGGGTCAGCGTTTGAGCCGCACGAGGGGATCTTTCTGCCTAATATTTGAACTCACACTTTCCTCTCTGTCACTATACCCTTTATTTTATGGGCTTATACACACACCCACCTCCCCCTCATGCCCCTTCTCTATTATTTTTAAGGACTAAGTCATGTGCAAAGCAAGGCCTTTTCCTCCCTCTTTAAAATACATGATATTACAACCCGGACCGGTCAAAATTAAAAAAAACCCGGACAGAAGAAACCTGCATTTATCAATATGGTAGCAGAGACAGACCAGCTAGTTCATGATCATGAATGATGCAAAATGCAGATGTTGGTTAGGTGGTTTTATTCTGGATCTCGGTTTGGGAAACTTGTAGAATGCCCACCCTTTAGGTAAAGAGTTCACAATGATTGTTGAATCTGAACACCTCAGAACTATTACTTTCAGATCATTCTCAAACCAATCTTCAAATAGAATGCCTGGCCAGATCTCATTAGTAACCAATGAACAATTATATTGTTCTTAATCATGTATAAACAATCAATTTTCGCCTTCGGCATATCAGACGTTAAGTATGATTTCATTTTTAATTAACAATAATACTTTCCAATTGCCACAGATATCAGCTTTTCAAGTTTTTGCTTACTTTAAATGTCTATATACACAGTTAATGTATATATGTATATTATAGACCAAATCAACTATAAGATAAAGCCAACAATAGACCTAACACTAGCCTCAAGGCTTCTCTGCTGAAAACATGATGAAGGATTGCTGTACTTTGCTTTTGTAGTTGGTAAGACCACATGATGTACACAAGTCCTCAATCTCCTCTTCAATGCAATAGTTATACAGAATACTCTGCCAAAAATTAACACCTTCAGGTGCATGTAGTATAAAGTATATGTTATCTAGTTTCCACATCTTGCTTTCCAAGAAACAAGCAAGCACTTTCAGGTTGACAAAATATAACAAACCTAAAACATCTTAATAACCTTTGCAGCTATAATTTCATGATGAAATTAGAGAAAAATAGTAAAAACACATCAATCTCCAATAGAATTTCAATTAAAGTGAGATGACATTTTTATGAAAAGAAACAAAGAATTTAAACAGATAGGAGTTATATGGAGACTAATATCTATCAAAAAGCTAATTTGACATTTGCACAAGTGCAGCCTTCTGTATCAGTTAAAACTGCTAGGTTTATATATATATATATATATGTTGTGCAGAGGCTGCAAGGCATAGCAATTCATCCATCTGATAAAATCACATCTAGAATTAATCAATTGGAAAAAGGCTTGATAAGGAGTATTACCTCTCGGAAAGGCCGCTCTATCCAGGGAGTGGTAGCACTGTATCGAAGAAAAGTGGTTCCAACAAAGACTCCACCACTTTGTAATACACGACAGATTTCAGCAATCTAACATGAGTAGACAATATCATTGGTTAACAAGATCATTGTAATATACTTACATTCAAATTGGTGGAAGAGTATAAACTAAATATGAAATCTTATGAAGTAAGTATCATCTATGGTCAAAGACTCAAAATGGCATTTAGATGCAATCCCTTCAGTAAACATAAACGCTAATAATACAGCGTACTATCTCGAGGCCAATGCCAAACATTCTCCAGTAAACTGTAGTGATTTCTGGATCACAGCACTGAATACATATATCCTCTGGAAAGCCTGATGACTAATATTCTCAACAACAAGTGCTGCAGAAACTATTTTGTGCTGAGCAGTAAATCAGTGTTTGTTTCATGACAATATTAAAGCAACCACCACCTTCACAGATTGCAAATATATAATCGCAGATACCTTTTAAATAAAAATTTGGGTCCTGAGTGCCGTTATCTGATCAATGTCTACCTGATTCCAATATTGAAAAAAAAGAAGCATCTTTATCACTTGTTTCTACCATATTCTAGTTTACAAGAAAAGGTAGC
This sequence comes from Balakata baccata, assembly GCA_949630135.1. Classification (NCBI taxonomy): domain Eukaryota; kingdom Viridiplantae; phylum Streptophyta; class Magnoliopsida; order Malpighiales; family Euphorbiaceae; genus Balakata; species Balakata baccata. The sequence continues at coordinate 2,279 of CATIWF010110613.1, forward strand.
AATTTCATTTCATTGCTTGGTTCAATTTTGATGAAGATGATTCATTATGACGTCAAATGTCCAAAGCTGTAAAAAAAAAAAAAGTTATTTTATTCTCATGTGATAGTGGTGAATCTGGTGATGGCAACAGTCTAACTGGCTTCAACTTATTTGGTGCTGTGGTCTCCATGTCCACACTCTGCTCACTGTAGCATATACATACATGCATTGCATCCCACCTTGGCAGTAGCGTTTGGCAACTATCTTATTGAGAATGTTTCGTGTTTATATCATGAGTCACAGAAGAAGTACCTCAATGAACTTCTGCATTTAGGTTCTACTTTCAGTGTAATAACACATCCTGAGCTACTAAACGCACCAGTCCTCTTCAAAATTTCATTTCAGTTACTAAAAGGGAAGGGGGTGAAATGTTACTTACAGGAAGGGGCCCAGATCATATTAAAACTTGCTACTCATGACAGGAACATTAGAGCATTTTCAAATCAGTGGTCATCTAAAGTCGGTCAAAATCAGTATGCTTATATAATTCTTTTCAACAAACAACATTTACCATAACCGTACACAAAGAAGATATTACAAAAGGACAATATGAACTATCATCAGGACAATAACATCAAAGTTAAATATTGGGCTACGAAGGGTTAAGTGAAAGATCCCATCACCTTTTTCAAATTCAGAGGAATTTAAGTTTCCCATATGTGATTTGTCAGGGATATCTGTGAGACAAAGGGTCACTTACAGCATTTGAAGGAGATGGCCAGCAATGCAGGGCTGCACCAGCATGAATAGCATCAACAGAACCTGAGGGGAAGGGAAGTCTTGAAACATCTGCTCGAACAAGAGCAAGACTCCTGACATTTAAAGAATAACGGATTAGTTCACACCTTGAAAGAACTAAAAAGACTTTTCTTTTAAAAATAGAGTATGAGGCTTACGTATTAAGGATCGCGCTGTCTTGCTTGATGAAGTCATAACATTGGCGAAGCATGTTTTCGGAAAAGTCAAGTGCAATGACTTTAGAATAAGTACCTGATTTGGCAAATTTTCTGGAAAACAATCCACTACCACAGCTAACATCTACTAGGAGACCACCTTCTGCTGGTTTAAAACATTCCTGAGCCATGTTGAACTGCATTGATGACAAACTATTACTGAGATTATATAGTGTTATGAATTTAACAGAATGCTGGAAAAGCAAAGGACAGGAAAGACTCAATATTACTTTAAATTCCTCATATGCAAATGCCATTTCACACAACAGACATTTTTCCCATGCTGTTCTTAGTTTCAATAATCAACATCAATAACAAAATTTTTATAGACGTTATATTGTCCATGACTATGAGATTCTTCCCGTATGCTAAATTATTTTGCATTGTATGACAAGCAAGGAAGGATTACCTCTTCATCAGGACCAGGAAAGCCACCTTGACTAAAATTTTGTCGCCATCCTCGTTCATACAAGAATGAAACAATTGGGCTCCTAACAAGTTCAACAACTAAGATATGACAGTTCTTATCAAAAGCCACAGCTATTCATCATTATCAGAACTAGGAATAGGCAATAAAATAACCAGTCATTCTTTTGATTAACAGAAACTAAGACTTGAAAGAGATTTCTGGAGCCAACGAACAAATATTATTCCAAGAGTTATCTTATGTAGGTTTTTTTCACATGTTTTGGCATGCGAGAAATTTCAAATTCATACGAAAAGTACAAAATGTTATGTTATAAGATTATGTGCATCAATTCATATATACCGGAATAGCTCAGTCCTAACAGGTTTGACTTCAGTATATTCCTTCATGCCAGCTGTAACTGTAAGATCCAGATAGTTGCCTTTGCTAGAGTATGTTTTGTTGCATTTCTGACACTTGAACCCAGAGCGGTAGATTGCTGACCTGAAGGTTTCGTAGCTCTTAATTTCAGTCTCTAGAGCAAAATTGAATAGAAAAGAAAAATACAAAGTTCAATGCCACTAAAAATTCTAACTTACAAGTTAAAACCTGGAGGGCCTTTTCTTATCAGAGGTTCATAACATACTGGGCATGCAAAAGGGTCGGCCTCCAATGTTTGACTCTGCTTCTTACTCAAATCCTGAAAGGATAAATTCTTATCAAATCCAATGTATGTTAACACAAGGAAACAGATTTAACATTAGGAGATAAATAATATTTTGCTTGTAGTATCACATCAACAAATTTCTTCAATGCTAGAGGTATGAGTGATCATTCAAGTATAGTTTTGTTTCAACCCAAAAATTTAAGCTGCCAAAGTGTATTACAATTTTAGAACATTTTAAAAATAAGCGTTAATTGGATAATAAAATCTCTTCCTAGAAAGACAGAATTTAACAGTACCTAATTTCATAGTTGACCACTAGGCGTAAATTGTGTCTTCATTTTCTAGCACGTCTCAAGTACAACCACTAATGCATCCCAATAAGGAACTCTAATGTCACTTTTTTGAAAATAATCTGAAGTAAAAGGGGAAAGGTAAAGAGTTCGACCTACCATAACAACTAAAAGTTTAGCGGCTTGGGTCCTAAAAGGAACAAAATTTGAAAATTCTAAGTTCTTGATTTTCTCATCAATCAAACAGAATCCTACTTCTCACTTCTCAGCTAAACCTGTTCAAAATTCAATTTATAATAAAGCCAAAAACTAAGGAAAACATAAAAAGAGAAAGGTTGTGGCGGTATTAGTACTGGTTCAAGAGCAATTGCTGAAGTGGCGCGAATAGTGGATGGCAACCGAAGAGAGGAAAAGCGGAGACGAGGATGGGAAAGTCGAGAATTGTCAGAAAAGTGATATTTTAGGCAAAAAATTCGCTGTAGCAGGTGAAGAGAGGAGGAAGCCATGACCATGAGCCAACAGAACTTTCTTCTTCTTCAGCTCTTAGTGTGGGGTGAGTTCCGTTGGGTTGTCTGTTAGTTTTGTGGTTTATATATCTTTTGCTTTCAAAGTTAGGGATTAATTAAATCAATAGCAATTTTATTACTTATACCTAGATAACAATTTTTTATTTTATAACATTAAAATAACTAAATTTTATAAATTATTACAAAAAAAATTATTATTTACCAACTTTGATAAATTATCAATTGAAAAACTGATACAGCAATCGGATTTTATCATATCATTTGATATGCATAATGCAGTGACATGTCAAATGTCAGATATGCATCACATTAAATGCCATTTTTTAATTAACCGGTTTGGTTTTTATCATATTCGAAAATCTAATGTGATGCTTATCTAATATTTGATGTGTTACTTTATCTCGTGTGTCAAAATGACAGTAACAAAATCCGGCTATCATATCATTACCATATTAGCTTTCTGGTTGATAACACATTAAAATTGGCAGGTGATAATTTTTCGATAATAATTTATAAAATTTTGTAATTTTAATATTACAAAACAAAATATTATAATTTAGGTATAAGTAATATAAAATTCACATACCATCTATATAATTAAAACCCAAAGTTAGTGGAAAGGGAGGGACAAATGTTGGCTTATTATTATTATTATTATATGAGCCATTGCACCGCAATTCACTAAGATGAAAATATAAAATTTTTATAGTGTATATAAAAAGATAATTATCTCAATTGCGTAGTCTATAATCCATTAAGCTTCCTAGTGAAAAAAATATATATTTTTTGTGCATTAAAAGATCTATTGCATTGTCAACCACACTAGTAGTATTTCTCTTCTTGTAGTATTCAAACTATAAAGGTGTTAAATCCTATCATCGATGATGATGATGACGAAAAACTCAAAATTAATATTTATTACAATTCTCAAAATAAAAATATTAATCAATTCACCCCATGGTCAACTAAACTAAATTGGTAATTTGACGTTTATAAAATATACTCATAATATTTCAAATTAATAAGAAAGCGGGCATGTTCTTAATAATGTAATGAAAAAAAATAAAACAAACTCGATAAATATCTTAAAGAGGCACTTTTCTTGCTTAATTTAGTTGTGAAGATGCTTATACGGCTGAATATGTACATTTAAACAATGTGACATCTTAAGTTTTGCATGAATACTTAAGTTGTAGGCCATGAGCTCCATTATTCATATTAGATTATTCTTGTACGTTTTAAAGACATATTTTGAATATGAAAGAAATTTAACCAGGACATGTTTCCACTTTTAAAGAAAAACAAGGTTTGGATTAGGTGGAGAGATTTTAAAATTTATGAATTTTAAATCTATAAAATATATATAAATTTTATTGTTAGGTATGATTATAAATCTATGGATTGATGATATAATTACTCTTATATTTATATTTAGTTCAATGACCACAATCTATGGATTTAACAATTAATTTCCAATTTTATCATTTATTAAATATTGATAATTTATTATCAATTTTACTGTATATTTAAAAATTTTAAAAATAAAATTGGTTATTTTAAGAGTTAAAAAATAAAAAATAAAGTTATTATATATTATAATGTTTAATTACATTGCTAAAAAATAATTACTAATAATAATAAAGCAATTAGTTAAAATTAAAAGAAAAATAATTTTTGCTTTTTTATGATTAAAAATAACTTTGGAATATTATTAATTTATTAGGGATAATTTTGGAATAAAAAAAATCTGGCCATAATCTCTCATTGATCAAAATCTATGGATTTTAGACTTTCTTACCTATCAAATCCTTTAAAAATTAAGGATATTGGTGGATAAGAAATTTTCTAAAATCTATAAATTTTGATATTTTTTAAGTAATCAAATGATAAATTTAATATAAATCTATAGATTATACAAAATCTATCGTTTAAAATTCTCCGATCCAAATATAACCCAAATGTTATTTTTTAATGATCAAAAATAGCTTACTGATTTTGCGATAAATGAAATAAAGTTTAGTGGCTATTGGTAAAATTAATCCTAATGTATATATAATCTTTCTCTAACTGGGTCTGCCATGTGGCAAATGATATATCACAACCATTTAAAGTTGCTGTACCTATTTGGATCATAACACACGTTATCAATATCTTAAGATTAATTAGAAGTAATTTTAGTGAAATAAAAATATTATTTAGTTATTTTTATAGGACAAAAAAAGTTTTATAATTTTATGGTAAGTGATGCAAAGTGCAATTACTACTAATGAAATTAACATAGAATTTTGAAACCAAGTTTGTTACTCTGTATTGCTTTCACAAAATAACTTCAATTTTCTTTGACTAAACTAAAAATTTTCCACAAACTTCACTGCCGGCAAATTTGATTGAGTCAGTAGCTCAAATTATGACATGGTTATTGAAGTGGTGTCCGTGCTTTGCCACAGGCTTTTTCATTTTTTAACAAACTATTTATCAATTTAGGGTCAAGACTTTTAAAATTCCAGTTGACGCTTTGTAAACTTTTTGCCATTTTAAGGAGATTGTTGGGATGTCCAGTTCAATGAAAAAGTGGACATTGGCTGTCCGCTTAGAGTATTAACGAACAACATTCTCTGTATTTTTTAAAAATTTTGTATTGTATCTGTAACTTGATTGCTTGGCCCTTATTTTTGTTTTCTGAATTCATAAAACAATCAATGATAATTATTTTTATTTTTAGTATTTTACCTTTGTTACTTTTCAATTTCATTAAATTATTAATTTAATTTAATTTTAATCTTTTATTCTTAATATCAAAACTGTTTTCTAGAGATTTCTTCCTAGCCATTGAGACGTTTCGTCTCTTCATCCCCCAGAAATTTTATTTCTGTGTCCAAAACATAAAGGCCGAACTTTCAATTACTTGTAAAATGACCATTTTTTATAATATCTATTAAATAATAGAAAGGTGAAAAAAATGCTTCTTATAGTGTTTTCACAACCTTTTTTTATGTTGAAGCAAAAAAGTAATAAATGCTGCATATGTATGATATGAATGTGAATATGTGTTGCATGTGATTTTTTATTTTTATATATAAAAAAATAAAAACAACACTATGCAAGTAAGGGGTTTTTTTTATGGGAAAATTTATAAATTCATAAAACAATCAACTATGTTTAATTTAATTTTTTTTATTTTACTTTTTACTTCTTTACTTTTCAACGTTAAATTCTGAATTTAATTTAATTTTTACTTTTTTTATTATTAATATCAAATAAATAATATTTAAGATAATATATTTAAAATAAATATAATTTATTTGGTTCAAAATTAGTAACATTGTCACTTGGCCAATTTTCAGCAACCAATTATTAATTGCATTCTATTAATGCCATCAACCGACCCATCTTCTCTTAATTTCTTTTTTTGATGAAATTATCTTCTCTTAATTAATGATTTTAATATATATATAAATGTCTGAATTTAATTAAATTTGTCGCCTACATTATACTGCATGTGAGTTAATTTTATTTTATTGTTAAAAATTGCACGAAACAATTGGATCAATTTTATTACAGTGCATTGCTTTTTGTCTGTTGGTTAACGAGCTGTCCGCTTGTTGGAAATGAGGACATATTCAACAGAGAATATTGACCGTCCGCTTTCCAAAATCGCGTCCAACTTATATTTGGTCAGTTTTTAACCCTGAACGATCCTAAAATCAATTTTTTTTTTTTTACTCTGAATCGGTAAAATTTTTTTCAAACTGCCTTGCCACATTATGCTATATAGAATGTGACGTAGATAAAAAGTTCTATGTCAGGTGACCACGTGGCAGTGCCACATGGACAAAAAGACAAAAAAGTATATCCCATTCACACCTTGAATCAATTTCATTCATGGTCAATAATTTATATCCTAATTGCAATTTAGTTAAGAAAGAAAGTTTTATAAAGAAAAAAAAAATATTTGAATTTTTTTTAGTACAAATCATGGGGAATTGAAAAATTAATTTTCTTTTTTGATTAAAATGAAAATAGAACCATTGATGAAATTAATCTCATCCACATAGCATTGCCACATAAATATCCGACTTAGCTCTCGCAAGATAGGTTATATGCGCTTATATGTTATCCTATGTGGCAAGACTTTGATGTGCTAATATGTCTATATAAAAAATCCGACTACTTATTCCACCGAAACTTTTGGAAGTGATTTTTATGATAAAAAAATTAGTTTCGTGATTTTTGTGAAATTTAAAAATTATTTGGTGGCAAGTGATACAAATTATAATAATTGTAGTTTAAATCACCCCCGTGGTTTAACTAGAAAACCTCTAATACCAAGTAAAATAATTGTTAGGCATAATTCATCGATGTCACATAAGGTTACTAGTATGTAGCATTGCAACAGAAATTATACGGCTGATCCGTAGAATACAAAATACAAATAGAATAGGAAACTATACAAATATAAATTATAGATAAGCATAAAAACTATAAATGCCATATCCTTATTAGATTACAATATCCTTATAAAAATCCCATATTTAGGATTTTCATTACTAGGAAATTATATATAATTAATAGGAAAAATCTCTAATCGACAAGGAACTAAAAATGATATAGCGGGCATGAATGCTAAATAATACCTTTTAAAACTTGTTGATTCTATGAATACTAGATTAGACATTAAAATTACTGATTTTACTAGGAAATACTGAAAATTAGGAAAAAACTAGAGTTTCTTTATTCCAATATCAAAAACTCAAAACTATCCAATAAGAATGAACAAAGATCTATTTAGTGTCCCACAATAATCCTAATTCTTAAAATCAAAATAAAAACCAAACAGAACCAAAAAAACAATAAAAACGATAGTAGAATGTCTCGAGCGTGATGAATGTCGCACCTGTGATAGCCACAAGTCGCTCATGCAAGCACATTGTCGTCACACGGGTGATGATCGTCACGCGATAGTAGTGATCATTTTCCTTCAGACTTGGATGCATCGCTCGACTGTTGCGATGCTATGTCATGCACGCATCACCTTCAACACCTATCCAAAGTAGTCCAAATACTTAAAAGCTTGATTTGCAAAACTTTGGTACGTATTATCACCCCTGGATAGAGAAAATTTGCTCTCAAATTGGTAGCAATACCAACATCAGAAGAACCATCTTCGAAAGGAATTAAGCACTTGACATAGAAAACATCAGACGTGCGAATATCTCTAATAACAAAATCCATATGCTTAAGTTTTTTATCCGCCTATTCTCCTTGTAATTGGAATTTACCAAAGACAAATTCTCATGCAATATCTTGTGAACACCAAGGATAGTACAAGCATCTCCTTTGACTAATTCCTCTCCAACTTCTCTCCAGTCATCATAAATTAGATTATCAATAGTTACTGGGTACTTTTCTTTAAAATCATCACCTTCCACAAACATATCTCCCTTACCAATCTCATTATCAAAAAGTGGGTTATTGTTGATTACTACATCTTTACATCAAAGTCATCATACTCTACAAACAGAATCATTTTTTCAACTTCCCATCACATTCTATCATCCTCTATCGCTGGTCTATGATGTCTATGTGAAATCTCTACAAAAATATTCACTATCACTATCTACTTCCCCATGGTAATGGTCATTATTCCCACGTTGCTTCACATAAATCATGTTTTGATTTTCCATAAGTATTCAACCTCTTTGTAATCAGTTACAAAAATGATAAAATTGTTGCATGCAAAACGTTGCGGGCATGATGAGTGTCAAGCTCATGACAGCCACAACTCTCCCTTGGAAGCATATTTTTGTTTGTGCATGATCATTCCGTGACAGTAATGATCTTTTTCCTTCAGACTTGGATGGGTCACGCTCGTGATGATTAATGCCCTCGCAATGCTATGTGGCATCAACAACACACCCGTGTCGCCCGAGTTGCCAACAATGACTGTCCAAGTACTCCAAATATTTAGAGGATGTTTGGAATTGCTGTTGAGTGTCTTAAAAGTTTTTTTTTTTAATTTTTTTATTTAATTGACTGATTTTTTTATTTTTTTTATAAACTTTTATTTTCAAACATGCTTATGTAAATAACATCTATTTACTTGCTTTTATCCAAAAATAGTTTTCAAAACGTTAAAAAGTTAAAAATACAAAAATTTTTTTCGAAAAATATTTTTTTCTAAATGTAATGCCAAACGGGTCCTTAAAAGCCTGATATGTAATCCTCTGATCCATATCATAAAATGAACTACTCTATAGAAAGATTAGCATAGAATAGAGAAAGTCGCATTTAATATTCATATAACATCCTTGTTTTCTTATCAAGCACTTTTATTATGAATTAATTGATTAATTTGATGGAGAAGGAAAAGTGGCAGCTAGGGTTTCTATGAAACCCTATTGCTGTTTATCGTTCTTCTTGTCCTTTTCAGCAAGCCTTTGGCCGGCTGGTCTCCTTGCTTTGTCGATGGACTACCTTAGCCATTAAGACTAGTTTTCTTGTCACTCATATAATCCAGCTCCTCACGATAATGCACCTAAGAAGAGTTTTGTTGCAGTATTGAAGGAGACGTCTTTCCTACCTTTGTCATCCATAACAGCTATTAACAAAAGGAGGATATATCTCCATTAAATTTAATGAAGATCATTATCAGTAACATTTGACAGAATGTTCTCACCTGATTGGTCAATTGATACTGATGAAGGGCGAATCAGCAGGAAAAACATAAGATTTGAAATGGAAGCTGACAACCTTATGGGGATTGACCAGTGCATGACACATGATTTCTTTGGAAAAATGATATTTTCAGCTTATGTTTGCGAATTAATTGAATAAAATAACAGTTTATGCAGGAGGCTCATTGTCTATTAAACTAGGTATTTTCAGGTTGCAATATTGGAATTCAGATTTCAATCCTTATGAATAGAAATCTACCAATGCTCATGTATGGATAAGATTTTATCATCTGCCTTGGGAGTATTGGCATAAGCAAATACTAGTAGATATTGCTAAAGGCATTGGTGTTCTAATGTGTATTGATCAGGTCACCGCCCAAGGGGATTTTTTGTTAGAAAAATTGTGATTATGAGTCATTTTGAGAGGATTATTCGGGTGGGTCCCACAACTCGGTTTTGGGAAAAAGACCCGGATATATATTCCTTGACATGAGGACTATGAATTAATGTATTCATATGCTCAAAATGGAAAATGTGTGAATAAAAATTGAAGCTTAAAGTAAGTTTCTTGATAAGGAGCTTTAAAGGTGAAAAGTGAGTGGGAGTTTGTCCCACATCAAAAGAATTGAAGTTGGA
>CATIWF010110643.1:0-16759 GCA_949630135.1 Balakata baccata
AACAAGCTACAAGACCATCCATCAGCAAACGCCTACCAACCAACAAATCAATGGGGGAGATTCTAGTAGACACATGCAGTCATCCAGTAGGCGACAATTCAAAGAATAATTAGTCATGTAAAAGGGCCAAAGCGACAAAGAAATCACCTGAAAGAAAGCTTGACTTATCCTCCTTCAGCATGCAGATTGAAGCCATCCTAAAAGACTCACTCGACGAGGGCGTTGACTATTTGAGTGGGAGAGAATGTAAGGGGGGCAATCTTGTAGGCCATCTTGTTGGCCATCTTGCTGACATGTTGGCTAACAAAGAGAGTTTGATTGAACCGATAAGTGCGATAGTAATTTCTTATTTCCTTTCAAACTTTTGCTGTGATCCATTGATCCAATAAAGGAGATACTACGCAATAAGAAAGGGTCTCATGATCATTTGATCTTATGATTCCGTGAAGCAATATTGCTGACTGTCATAGAGGAACTATGAAATCAAGGGAGCTGACCGTATAAGCTTATGATGATAATGACCCCATCCCATGATTCGAGATCCGATATCTCTATAAAGGATAAAAATACTGCATAGCTACAATACATAGAGCAGGACGCTGATATGACAGTTGAGGAATATTAAATGCGTGTACAACTCGAGCGTAGCACCTGATGACTAATGTGGGCAACTAGCCATAATTGTAACCTGGCAAAGCCGACTTGAGCCATGTTGTGATAGAAAGTGATTAAACATATGGCGGGAAAGAAGATTATAAAAATTCCAAGCAATATACCTAGAAGGCAAGTACACTCTTCATCTCTCTAGTTACACTTCTCTTCATTTTTTCCTCTTACTGACCTAAGTATTGGAGGGGCTTTACCGGAGCCTCCCTTCGGTCAGGTCTTATTGTTACAGCTGTGCAAGGACCACCAACTACGATAGACAAAAGTTATCATTGATGCTGTGAGCGTGGACTATGGCTGACGAAACACCTGTAGGAGGACTAAATTCGAAGACCTTGGAAGGAAATCCCCATTCCACAACAAAAGAAAAATTGGGAGAGGCTATAAGTGTCTATACCGTAAAATCGATTTTTGAAAAAATTAATTAAGTTTAAGAAATAAGCAATTTCTGTTCAAAAAGGAACTCCCTATTCCACCATCGCCAATCTCTGTGACACTTATAGGAGGACTAAATTCAAAGACCTTGGAAAGAACTCTCCATTCCACCATCGCTAATCTCCGTGACACCCTGGTATCCCCCCGCAACTTGAATCCTACCCTGAACCATCTTACTACTGGATTTGTGCCCAATCCCACCCTAGACATTTTTTATGTTTTGCAACAACTTACAGCCACCATCAATGATATGAAACAAGACATAGTCATGCTTAAAAACCAAACACCAACCCCTTTCCAACACCACCAAAACGAGTATGAAGAAATTTTCACCTTCACTTGAGACAGATCTTTTGCCAATACACTTACTCACTAAACTCCACCTTCTACCCAAGAAACATTCATCACTAAAGTTGACATGTATCACACAGTAAAAAGTCTCATGAAAGAGTTTCATCCCTCATCTAGGGACTTCGATTATAGTCTCCAGAACACCTCACCATGGGGTGAACATTTGATACAAGATCCCTTTCTAGATATCAAATTGCCACGTCTACCTACTTATGACGATTTTAGAGAGTCCCGAAGTCATGTCTCTCAGTTTTGCACCACTATGGCTTTGTACACTAACCAAGACTCAGTACTTTGCAAAGTCTTTCCGACCACACTAGTCAGCTCAGCCCAGGAATGGTATTAAGGCCTCAAACCAAACTGTATATACTCTTTTGAACAACTGGCCTAATTCTTCAATACGCGTTTTGTTACCAGCATATGTATTCGCAAAGTATCAGTGGATCTTCAGAAGGTGTATCAAAAGAAGGAGAAAACACTAAGGGGATATGTCGAATGTTTCAATAAGGAAGCCATCTTAATAGATGACTTAGGCTATAGTGTCATAATTAGAGCATTCACAGCAGGGACCACATCCAAGCTTTTATATTACTCACTAAACCTAGACCGACCCCACAGTTTCATCGATCTCATGATTCGCGCCAGGCAGCACATCCAGCTAGACAAAACTATGAGAGCAGATGGTGATGCCTTCAAGTTGTGGATACCGATGATGGCATGATCTTTTGATCGGTAGGATCCCCCTCCCTCCCGAGGGCTAACTATTCTAATAAAAATGAACGATGTGATCAGCCGCCATATCGGGGACAACCAGATCGAAGGCGGGGATATCAAGATCATCCCCATCCTTTGATAAAAAATACACTCCTTTGAAAGTCTCTAGAAGGGAGGTATTAATGGTTGCCAAGCATGCTGGAGAGTCATTAAGATGGCCCGATCCCAAGCACCCTGAGAAAAGAGATCAAAGTAGATACTGTGATTTTCACAAGGATCATGACCATGAAATTAAAGAATGTTGGCAACTGCGTGATGAGATCGAACGGCTCATACAAAGGGGATCACTAAGGTAGTTTATCCGATCGAAAGTCCCGCATGAAAAACCGGGGCCACGAGCATCCTTGCAACCTGATACCAAACCAAATAGGCCAAGGGGAGAATCGTCGGCTCTAATCAACATCATTATTGGTGGAGTCAACTTGTCAGGACGAGTACCCGGGAAACAAAAAAGAGGCATTCATGTTGTTAATGGCCAAAACCGACTGGCTCTAGTTACTTTCTCTACCCTAGACGGTCTCTAGCTGCCTCATGGTCATGATGATGAACTGATCATAGAAGGCAGTATCCACAATATACTAGTAAGGAGGATCCTAGTTGATAATGGAAGTGCGGTCAATCTTCTGACGCTTATTGTTTTTTGTGCCTTGAAGGGGTCCATCTCGGACTTTAAGTCAGTCTCTCTCTCGCTTGTAGGATTGGGTAGACAACCAGTTCCAGTCAAGGGATCATCTTGGCTGACAATATAGATTGTTACAAATGAGAAATATGAAGACTTCTTTGTGAACTTCATGATTATGGATATCCCTTTCCCTTACAATGCAATATTGGGATGACCATTTCTACACAACTCTTATGCATCCACAAACATCAGATATTTGACAATGAAAATCCCCACCACCTGGAGAGAGATCGTAGTAAGAAGAGATAGAAAAGTAGCCAATGCAGCCTGTGCAATGTCACTTAAAGGGGTCACAGAAACACTAACTGTGGAAACCTTAGCCAGGGAACCCCTAGCAGATAGCCTGACACCTATGGAAGACATAGAATCAGTGATCATCGATCAAGACAGGTGTGTTCAGATAAGGGGCAGCCGTGAGAATGATGTCAAAGATAAGATCCTTTCTACCATAAAAGAATATATAGACGCCTTCACATGGGCCCCACAGGATATTCAAGAAGTAAATCCAGAGCTTAATAGTCACCACCTAAATATCAACGAACATGTTAAGCCAATCAAACAGAAGAAACGACAACATGCTCCAGACAAACAAGTGGCCATCTTTAATGAGATAGATAAACTCTTGCAAGCAGGTTTCATCAAAGAAGCACATGACCTTGAATGAGTTTCAAATGTGGTAATGGTAAAAAAGCCCAATGGTAAAGGTGTATGTGTATGGACTTCACGGATCTGAATAAGGCTTGCCCAAAAGATCCTTATCCACTCCCTAACATCGATCAATTGGTTGACTCCACGATAGGATATGAGATGTACACATTCATTGATGCATACGCCGGATACCATCAGATACTAATGGATCTAGAAGACCAAGAGAAAACCACGTTCATCATAGATCGGGGTCTATACTGCTACACTGCCATGTTGTTCGATCTAAAAGATGTTGGTGCTACATATCAACGACTAGTGAATAAAATATTCAAAGATCACTTAGGCAAGAATATGGAAGTATACATCGACGATATGATCATGAAGAGTGCTACACCATAAGATCACCTAAGCGACATTAGAGAAGCACTCTCAGTCCTCAGAATGTATGGGCTTAAGCTGAATCTAGAGAAATATGTCTTTAAAGTACAATCCAGCAAGTTCCTGGGATTCATGATCTCACAGAGGTGGATCGAAGCAAACCTCGAAAAGATAAAAGCAGTAGTACACATGCTCCCTCTAAGGACTACCAAAGAAGTTCAAAAGCTTAATGGAAGAATTATCGCCTTAGGGCATTTTATTTCATGCTCCGCCGGAAGATGCTTGCCGTTTTATAATGCTCTCAAATGCCTAAAGAAGTTCAAATGGAACAAGGAATGTCAGAACGCTTTTGAGAATCTCAAAGTCTTCCTCCAGTCACCCCCTCTCCTTAGTAGACTTGTGGAAGGCGAAAGTTTATTCCTCTACTTTTCTATAACCCACGAAACTATTGTGTTGTATTGATTCGAGAAGAAAAAAGGGGAATAGTATCCTGTCTATTATTGCAGCCAGGTCCTGAAAAGAGCGGAAACACAGTATTCCAAATCAGAAAAAATGGCTTATGCCCTATTTTTGGCAACTACGAAGCTTCAACCTTATTTTGAAGGTTTCCAAATCATAGTCCATGCAGACTATCCCTTCAAAAAAATCTTGCACAGCGCAGATGCCACAAGATGAGTAATAGAGTGGGCCACTTAGATCAGTAGTTTTAGCATTTAATATGAACCTAGGAAAGCAATGAAGTCTCAAATTCTAGCTGATTTCATAATAGAATGCAACATAGAAGATCACAAAGAAAAAAAATCATATGGAGAAGCTTAAACGTTATATGTCGATGGAGCATCCGGATCAGTAAAGGCAGGAGTTGGCATCATTCTTACCAGTTCATCCAGATTTAAGATTGAGTGCGCTATACGAATCATGTTCCCTGTAACTAGTAACATTGCTGAGTATGAGGCTATGTTGCTATGGATCTAAGCCACACAAAAAGTAAGGTTGGTAAATCTTATTATTTGTAGTGACTCCTAGCTCGTCACTAGGCAAATCACAAATGAGTTTAGGGCAAAGGAAGCCGAGATGGTAAGATACCTGGAGAAAGTTAGACAACAAATTGCACTCCTAGATAGGGATGGTACAAAATGGTCAGTTGAACAGATCTCTCGATCCTACAATGCGGAAGTAGATGCATTGTCGAAACTCGCTCGGGAAGGGGGGCTATTTCCTCCACATGTGCTAACACGATCACTCATCTCGCCAGGTCATTCCATGGAGTCGGTGTTCATAGAAGGGGGAGGTAATTAGATGACACTGATCATTAAATGGTTAGAGGAGGGAAAGCTTTCAACAGAAGAATTTGAATGCAAGAAGTTCATAAGGAAACCCGCAACATACTCTTTTCATAAGGGAATACTATACAAACGATCTCACACCTATCCCTAGCTCAGATGTGTAGAGCCGGCAGAAGGAGAATACATCTTGAGAGAGATAAATAAAGGAATTGGAGGGGGGCACACGAAGGTGTTGAAGCTACAGCAAGAAAAACTCTTCTATATGGATATTACTGGTCTACATTAAACAAAGACGCTAAGCTACTGGTGGAAAGATGAGACTGTTGCCAAAAACACGATCATTACGTCAATGCTCTCCCAGATAATCAGCACCCTATAAGAGTGGCTTGGCCATTCGTACAATGGGGAATTAATATTATAGGACCATTCCCAATAGCAAAGGCACATAAGAAATTCCTAATTATGGCAGTAGATCACTTCACCAAATGGGTAAAGGTAGTAGCGGTGCCCACCATCACTCAAAGAAAGATACAAAGCTTCTTCTTTGATGAAGTAATATGTAGATTTGGTATCCCTAACAAGATCATAGCAGACAATGGCAAACGGTTCGATAATTAGGAATTCCGAAAATTTTGCAAAAACTTGAAGATTGATCTTTTTTTCATATCAGTCGCACATCCACAAATCAATGGACTAACAGAAGTCACTAATAGAACTATTGTCTGAGGATTGAAAAAGAAGCCAAACGGGATTGGACAGAACATTTACCAAATGTTTTATGGTCTCATAGAACTACACCACGGACTACCACCGGCGAGACCCCATTCAAAATGGATGCAGTTACTCTAGTCGAAATAGGCATCCCAAGATTTAGAATGATCTATTACAATGAACAAAGAAATCCTCACGAGGTGAGATCCAGCCTCAATCTCGTGGAAGAAATGAGGGCGAAAGTAGTAGTAAAAGCAGAAGTATACCGAAACTGAGTAGCACGAACCTTCGACAAAAGGGTCAAACCTAAAAGCTTCCAGAAGAAAGATCTTATTTTAATAAGAAAAGACATCCAAAGAGGTCGACAAATTGGACGAGAATTGGAAAGGGCCCTACATCATCTCACAAGGTGCTCCTTCGAACATAGAACACAAGGAACTTAAAAAAAATACTGTCAATAAAAAGGCTATGAGCATAAGTGTAACATATACTACTATTTTATCAAAATTACATTATTATGAGATTTTCACGGTCCTTGATCTCCCAAAAAAGAGACACTATATTATTATAGAATCCGTAATCAAACGATCCCTGATCCTCGAAAAAGGGGCACTACATTATTACGGGACCCGTAATCAAACGGTCCTTGATCCCCGAAAAAGAAATATTATATTATTATGGGATTCATAATCAAACAGTCCCTAATCTCCAAAAAAAGGATAATACATTATTACTGATCAGTAATCAAACAGTCCCTAATTCCCCGGAAAAAGGACACTAATCCTAAGCAAAAATGCTCAAAAATCAAGATTGCAAATAAAAGTGGCAAAAGAATCCAATACAAATATCCACCATTTAGCTCCAAAGTAAAATTTAAAAAAAAAAAAATTTAAGTAGCTGCTGGAGATCCAGTATTGACAGCCCCTCCAGCAATTCCAGAGTCTGAAGGATGACCCTCATCTTCCCTCTCCTTATCAGACTGCACAAAGCTCAAATCCAAGTCTGAATATCGCCTATGGATCTATCGAAAGATAAATTCCTTTGCTTCCTCTTGCATATCAACAATCTGAAAAACTATGGAATCAGCCCTCTAATTTAACCGCTCTACCTCCTTCTCATGATCTATAAGCAAACCACCGAGATGTTCAGTTTCATTGCTCAATTCCTCCTTTTGCAGGGCCAGTTCTTGATTCTCCACTTCCCAAGCCTTTAGTCACTCCTCAATCTACATAAGTCTACCCTCCAGGATGTGCTTCTCGGCAGTCGCAGCTACTAACTCTTCCTCCTTAGCAGCCAATTGACTCTCCTTTTCTTGCAGTAATCTTGTCATCTAGGACAAATCATTCCTTAGTTTGACATTTGTCACCTCGGAAGTAATAAAGTCCTTCTTTAAGCTATCAAGCCTTTCGTAAGCTGCGACTCCCATAGTCATGAACTGTGAAAAGAGGTACCCCAAAGTTACTGCCAACCATAAAAATACGAAGAAGACGAAAAACAAAGAAAACGAATATAGTTTAAGACATGCATAAAAATTCATAGATACCTAAAAAGGAAGGGTCAACAACTATTTCTTGAGGTTCGATCTAGTAGCCAGCCTTTCATGGGTGTCGACATCGTTAGGAAACTGGCAAGACCTTACAAGAATAGCATATGCTAGGTCATCACAATGACAGACCGCTGGGGGATGCTTTGTGCCTCATAGCCAGGGCTCATTGAAAATACTCAAAGACATCAGATATATCAAAAAAGGAGCCCCACTACAGATCTCTTCAGGGGGAAATTGGGTGCTTATTGGATCTGTATCTTCAGGAGGGGTTCCTTCCGAACTGGCAGAAGATAAAGTGATCACCTCCCGAATATCCTCCAACCAACCTCTTCACTGGTAGGAACCGAGGCCCCTAACCCCACCTCAGGCGAAGACCCTATGATCCCAGACACAGGAGGACCAGCAATAAGCGATATCCCGAAATCCTTTTCAGGAATAGGCTTTGAAGATTCAGCAATGCCAAAAGGTTCACCCAAGCTTAAATGTGATGCTTTTCTCTTCTTTGAAGCTTTCACTAGCTTCTGTAAATCTTTCCCTGCCCAAAAAACACAAAACAAGTTCAGTCACATGCTTCATACTTAAACTAAGAAACAGACTACAAGGTTAAACAACCTCATGGGTTAGTCAACTGCTCTTGAAGATCATACATATATCATAGGGACATATAGTCGTACCCTCCCACATAGGCACTTTTCTTGAGGAGTGCCAACCCTTCCTCCTCTACACTGGAAAGCTTAGGTTTCTGATTTGGATTATCTGGCGAGCGTTCCAACTTAAAGGTAGATCCCCCCACCCCTTAGGGTTAGCTATAAAGAAAAATCTTTTTTTCCAGGACGGGTATGATTTAGGTAGATCAATGAATAAGGCCAACCTAGGCCGAGTATGGATGTAGCGATGCTCTTCCAAATGATTCAGAACGAAGACATGCTGAAAAATCTTCACGCTGAGGGAGATCACCATTTCCATGCACAGGTTCATAAAAATTATGATCATAAGCCAACTAATGAGAATTTAGTACAGATCTAGTATATCTTGTATAAAGCGATGGAGGGGGAACCGTAGCCCCAGCTTCAAAAACTCCTCATACACCCCCATCTTACCACTCTCTACAATGGTAATATCTTTCTTACTCGCAACGCTCATAACATAGTTAGCAGGAATTCTATATTTATGGGATAAAGCATGAAGGTGTTTTTCCTTTAAGGTGCTCTCCTCGAAATCTACTAACCATACACCGTGAGGAGGGCGATAAGGGGGCAAATGTTGTAAAGGTTCTTATGGGGTAAAATACTAGCCGAAATGGCCAGGGCAGACATGTGCACCTCCTAAGCCATAATAGCCCTACCTGAGGTGGAGAGTTGAGAGGATTGATCCCTCAACAGGTGAGATAGTACAATTTCATCATCATTGGAGGAAGGGACAAAACGTTTCCTACGTTCCAACAAAATCTCATCCGAATTCAAGTCAGAAATATTAACAGCGCTGGTTACCGCATCCTTACCAGATACTGAGGCTTCAAAACTCCCTAGAGAACTCATACCCCTCCCGTACTTCAGCTCTTTAAAATTATTTTCCGAATCAAATACTGATGTGAACTGGTTGAAAAACAAGAGAACAAAAAAAAAGGGAAAACAAGAAGAAAGACTTACTTGAAAGACTCATCGTGCTGTCGAAAACAACGACGACAAGTTAGCACTAAGAAAGTAACTTCTGGAGCGAATCACTATAGAACTCAGTCCAAAAATCTTAATAGCAAAACGCGCCAAAATGAAATTAGGAAATGAAAAGCCTGAGAGATAAGAAAGATATGAAAAGAAACCATATCTAGGGTAGTTGGACTGGGCCAAATGGCCAGCCATATGGAATATAGACATTAAGATGAGTAGCATTTTCGAAGCAATATTAAATTTTCAAAAATAAGGCGTTAACGAGTAAGTACGCTCTAGCCCTAACATCACCGTTATGCTCTAGCCCTAACATCACCAAACATATATGATCGCTGCTTTAGGGGGAAAATCTGATGATAAGAGATAATTTCACTAGATTACGATTTCCTGATCCATGATCTGATGATCTGTTGATCCTAGAAGGAGGACACTACACGATTAGAAAAGGTCTTGGTGACAAGAGATAATCTCACTAGATTACGATCCCCTAATCCACGATTCTATGATCCCAGAAGGGAGATACTAAGTGATCAGAAAGGGTCCCACGATCATTTGATCTTATGACCCTGTGAAGCAATATTGCTGACTGTCATAGAGGAACTATGAAACCAAGAGAGCTAACTGTATAAGCTTATGATTATAATGATCCTATCCCATGATTCGAGATCCCTATAAAGGATAAAAATATTGTACAATTATTATACATAGAGTAGGACACTGACATGACAGGTGAGGAACATTAAATGCGTGTACAGTTCGAGCGTAGCACCTGATGACTAATATGGGTAGCTAACCATAATCATAACCTAGCAAAATCGGCTTGAGCCATATTGTGACAGAAAACAATTAGACATATAGTGGAAAAGAAGATTATAAAAACCTCAAGCAACATACCTAGAAAGCAGGTGAACTCTTCATATCTCTAGTTACACTTCTCTTTTTTTTTCTCTTACTGACTTAAGTATCGGAAGAGTTTCACCGAAGTTTTTTTCAAGTCAGATCATGTTATTGCAGTCGTGCAAGGACCACAAACTACGATAGACATAAGTTATCAGGAATTTTTAGCGGACCCTTTACCAAAAAGCTAGTTTATATAATTGCGCTAGTTGAGTCAATATTTCATTCATAGCACAAAGGTAAAATAAATAGAGGGAAAAAGAAGCGGAATAATTGGAAATTGCAATAATATTTCTCATTTTGGTCAAGAAAGTATTTACAATGAATTGGAATATGGCCATTTGTGGCAGCACAAAATTGATTGCTGTAATTAGACTAATTTTCCTTTAATGATCTACTCAAGCAAGAAGTGACATGAATAAAAGTACCTTCTAAGTAGGGAATTGTCAAACCGCCTGTTGGATAATTGAAATCGAACTCCTCTCCTGCTTTACTTAGCAAATCTTGAAACGAAAGTTCATTCAGATAGGGCACAGAAACTAAATATCTCTTCTTCTCTGTCTCTCCAACATAGACTGCTACAGAACCTTTTGATAATTTTGAAGAAGCTGCATATCGGCCACGCAGAATATGCTTAGCAAGAACAGCAGCAAGGTGTCTAGCCGTGATGTTTGTGTTTACTATATGTCTAAGAAAGAGTTTACTGTTTCAAAGGAAAGCTATTTGGGAGAAGAATTAATATAATTGTGACTTGTGTTTTGGTGTAAATGCATGAATGGGTATATATAGTTGAAGCAATTTATGAAAAATCTTCAAAAGGTTGGTGGAGTTAGTGGCCAAAATAAATTCTCTAGCCTTAGGCTTTGGACGTAGATGGTGAAAAATCACATGGTCTTGTCTTCTAAATAATCCGCAAATGTGGGGTCCTATGTCTACACATATATAAGAGATCATTGAGGTCCAACAAAAGATTTGAAATGAAAGAGTTGGATATATATACTCAATTAATTAATTAAAATTTAGTTGGACTGGGATTGTTGAGGTAAATGAGAGGAAAACTAAAAGGAAAAAAAAATGTAGAATGTGGGACAGACATTTTTTTCCTAAATTTCTTACTTTATTAATTTCATCCTGCGACATGCATTATCTACTAAAATATTTCTTTCTCTTGTTTTCAATCTAAGGATTTATTGCATATATGTATATATACTAACAAAATGAAGAGTTACGTGGCCAAAGCTAAAGTGTTCCAGTAGCAAGTTTCTTGAGTTTCTACACCTTGGAGCTTCATGTTATAAAATAAAATTGAGAAGGGGGAAAAAATGAGAGAAATATTTCCTTGTTATTTCATATATTAATTTAGGAAAAAAAATTTACAAAAAAAAAATTTAGTAAAGAAAAATTTTCTTCAATAAATTTTTTTTTCGTTTATGAAAATAAATTTCATTTTTCTCAAAAAATAAAAAAAAAATTTGGGAGGCTAAATTATTTTAAAAAATCCGAACTTTCAAGGTTATATAAAAAATAATCTGTATTTTTTAATTTTTTCAATTAAATAAACGAACTTTGACATTTTATTAATTTAAATATTCCGATAAATTTGATTGAAAAAATTGCTGACATATCTAAACTTTCTAAAGAATCAACTGCTTAGTTAATATTATTATTACTGAAATATTAATATTATCTTATTTGTGAGCAAATAAAATATTTTTTAAGCACTAACAAGTAAGTTGCTTAGTCAGTAAAAAATCATTTTCATCAGAAAGTCAAATAGGTTAGGAATTTTCTATAAAATTGACTAAAATATTTAAATTGACAAAATATTAAAAATGTATTAATTTTATTAAAAAATTGAAAGTACAAATTATTTTTATACAAATTTAAAAATTGAGATTTTTTTAATAATTTAGCCAAAAAAAATTAATAGCAGGAATATTTACATGGGCCCAGCCCAGTCATAAAGCTTGGGAGAGTGATTGTCCACTGTCAATAAAAATGGGCTTAAAAATGTGGCATTGATATATGTGGCAAGTTATTAAAGAATTTTGGCTGCTTACCATTTTTAACTTCCCTTTTCAAAATTATTAACCTTTTTTTTTTTCATTTTTTACCAAAATTTTTTTTTTTTTTGCCTATTTTCTTTCAATGTTTGGTTTGTTTTTCATCTTTCTCTTTCAATTTCTTGTCCTACCTGAGATATCATGACAATACAATATTTATAGATAGAAGAAATTGCTGCAATTATAACGGTGACAGTGTCCAGCTGCTAAAATGGTGTTCGACGGCAATGATATTTGTGTTCGATAACAACGATTTGTCTATATATTTGATTTTAATTGACGGTGATCCAATTTTTTCTTATCTTTTTATTAACCACTGCATTTTCTTTTGACAACATTCAAGTAATCCATTGAATTGATTAATTGCTTTTTAATTAGGATTTATCTTTGTTGTTGATTTTTTTTATTCTTTGTTTTTTTTGGGTAAAAGTCACTAAAATATCCCCAAAGTATATTCTGGAAATTCCTCCCATAGTATCTTTAAGGTATATCCGATATATTCTTATGGAATTCCCAAAAAATATACCCAAGATATACATAGAAAATTCTTCATAGGGAATTCTTTGAGAATCCATAAGTTATACCCAAGGTATTCCTGATGTATTTTCATGGAATTTCTCAAGTTATATATAAGATATTTCTAAGGTATACCTAAGATATACCAAACTGTTTTGTTTGAAAATTTGTGATGTTTTGAATCGTTTTTGCTTTTTTTGGATTTTATGTGTGATTGAATTAAGATATCGCTAACGTATACCCAAGGTATTCTCATGGAATTTCCAAATATATATCCAAAGTATCCCTAAAGTAGCTCCAAGGTATACCGAAATGTATACCAAATTGTTTTGTTTGAGAATTTGTGGTATTTTGAATTTTGATTGAATTATATTTTTCTTCTTCTTTAATAATTAATTCTTCTTGTTCTATTTTTTTACTATTTGTGAAAATTAAACTAAGATATTCCCAAGGTATGCCGAAAATATACTGTTTGAGTAGGGATGATTTTGATATTTCAATACTGTTATAATTTTAAAAAATTGTTTTCGGTAAAATTGAGAAAAACTTTGAACATTGATAAAAATGCAAATAGGTACACTTTTTTGGCATTTCTGTAAAATTTTTCAAGTTATTCCATGACTTGGGTTCATATAATATGCTCCATGAGTGCTCACCTATGAATTTAATTTTTTTTTTTAAATAAGGACTAGTATTTTTATGTTCAAGCATGTGCTAGTGAGCTTTTGGCTCATGTAGCTGCATTATGGTATAACTATTCGACATATGGACTGCGCAGTGTGAACCCAATAACTTTAATTATATTATTTTTGCTTCATTTTGTTCTACCCTTTGAGGTCATAAAGTTGGTGCAATTGCATGGATCAGTAGCCATGAGACTCTGTCGCTGACATAACTATGCTTAACAACCTTAAACAAGTGGGTTTGTGGATGGTCGGTCAAACTGTCTTCATCAAGTGACAAGGTGATTTATCTTAACACTGCTGATGGAGGTGCTGCGTTTCCCAACAAATGATGTTGCTCTTTCTGGACAACTTCTAAACTAACGATTGACTACACACAAAAAAACTGATGCATAAATCACAAGTAGTTGTCTAAATTTATGTCTCCCGGAAGTTATTTTAAATTTGGCTGAATAAAAATTAACTACAGAGCATCACACCAATTATTATTTTAGTCGTTTTTGTTTCTTTCAAGGAATCCATGAGAAGGAAAAAAAAACAGAAAAGAAAATAATCTTTGGGTTCAACTCAGATTTCAACATATTTACTTTCATTTGCCAATCCAAATTTGGTGCATGTGTATGGTAGTCTGTAAGACAGTGTTTTATATATCTACTCTACAAACTACAGACTGAAAATAAGATCAGTGAAGACTTTTTCACTGCAAGGAATTGTGAGACCACCCATAGGATGGTGAAATCCGAACTCTTCCTCAGCTTGATTTAACAACATCTGGAATGAAGGATGCTTCAAGTATGATATTGGAACTGCGTATCTTTTCCTCTCATTTTCTCCAACATATACCACAAAATGACCTTTTGGGACATCCCCAGTGTCCTTCCATAATACAATCCGTCGCTCCATTTGCTTAGCATTAACAATTCTCGGCATGCGAATCCCCATTTCAGATTCTTCACCGAAGTGTTTGAATATTTAACTGAATTCAGAAAACTTGGAAGTTAGAGTAGAAAAGATAATTTGGCACTGGTTGGTATATTTCCTTGGTAAAGGCACAAATATATAAAGGAGAAGCTTAAATGCAATGCCTTCAATTTTGGGGTCCCCTATATGGGAATAGTCACATGCGTATGCCTATCATTTTGGCCTACCAGCCAACAAAACTTTGCAAGCATTGAAGCATGGCCTACTTGTAATGAAAGATGCCTATCAATCCACTTAATTGCAATTGCAAGAAAAATAATATCTTGATCAGATACTTGTAAATATTGTTTAGGTAAAGTACGTAATACATCAGCATGCATGACTTGTTTGTGTTGGTGATCAAATTAGCATATTGGCAATCAGCATCATATTTGTTCTGACACCATCAAACATAAGAAAGAAACAAGTCATTTGTTCATATGAATATGTTTCCAGCAGCATTAATTTAGTATTTTTTACCGGAGCTGATATTATCAGTATCTAAGAACTATATGAAACTTGTTGCTAGATATTATATCACCTCCAGCAACTTTTATCAATGATCAACTTGCTTAATTGACTAGAGTCGTGGCTTATACTATATATTTATATATATTAGTTTCAGTCCCCATCACCGAAATACTGGGACATAAGAGTACCAAATTATTGGTGAGTAATCATTGTCCTCGAGGTCCTTTTTTCTCTCCTAGCAAGGATATCCTGAAGATATGCTATTTGATCTTTACATAGTAGTATCTTTCAGTGTTGTCTGTCCACACGAATCTGATCCTTTAGCCCTTGTTTGGGAGAGAGGAAAATATGAAAGAAAAATAAGGGAGAATTTTCATTTTTCCTTTGTTTGGGAAAAGAGGAAAAATATTGAAGGGAGGGAAAATAACTCTTATTTTCCTCTCTTCCCTTTCTCTCAAAAATGAAGATAAAATTGAGGGGATTAGGAGGAAAATTCCTCTATTCAACATGAAATGACATTTTTATCCTCCATTTATTTTATTTTTTCTGAAATAAAGGATAAAATAATAAATTTGTGATATTATTTTTTTTTCTCTTCCATTTTATTTTACTTCTATCCAAACAAAATAAAGAAAAATAACTATCACTTCTTATTTTACTTCAATTCAAACACAAAAATAAAAATTATTCTACTTTCTTATTTTTCTCTCCTGGCAAAGTTTCCAAAGAGAGTGTTAGTGCTTCCAGCTACAATCAGCCACTTGCCTAGTGCTCAAGTTCTGTTCAATGAATTTTCTAGGCATTTTCCATCCATCATATATATATGTCAATTTGCCAATTTGCAGAAAAGCATGATGGGATTTGCCATTTTTGTGCTTTTCAAGTGCACCCAGTCTATGTCTCCTTTGAGCCTTTATCATTCCCGCCAGGGATAACGCATTAATTAATTTTAGTCTTAATAAGATGATTTTCTTTTAATGATGAAGTTACACATAAAAACATCATAATTACTGTAGCAGCTTTTTATCTTTTAGGAACACGACAACCTGTTATCCACGTAAATGTGTAAATGAGATTGCAACAGACATCTGCAGCTATAGTATGTGGTGGCATGGAGCCACATTTACAGCCTTTTTTTCCTTTTTTTCTACTCGAGAAGTACTGGTTGTTTTAATTATTTTTTTTCCAAATTACATAAAATAATTATACTTTATTCATCCATTTATTTTATTAAACTTACATTAAAAATATAAATATTTTATACAAATTAAAATAAAAAGTATTTTTCTTTTTTTTTTCTATAACCGTTACTTTTAGTCATTTTACTAGAATTAAAAAATTATTAATTAATTTTAAATTTAAAAAAAAAATAAGTAACTAAAACTAAATTACTTTTAGATTGAAAGACTCGGAAAAAATAAATAATTGTATAGTTATTTAGTCTAAATTTACAATAATTAATTAATTTTAAAATTCTATATAACATTAAAGGCAAAATTGAAAAAAATAAATTTAAATCTCCTTGATTATATAAAAGTAACGTATTTTTAATTTTCTCATTAGTGATAGTTAATATTGAATGTAGGGAGAATAATAAAATTACAAGACAAGGACTAGGGATATTACATGAAGTATGTCCTACCCTTCCAATATCTAATTCAAATAATTATTGAATATTTTTGGGGACCCATTAATTATTTAGGCGTGAAAGCAGTAAAGAACTCATCTTCTGCCTGATTCAGCAATTCGCCGAGAGAATACCCATTTTAAGATTCTTACAAGGTGATTCATTGATTGACTGATTTAGCCAAAGACAGAACAAAAAAGAAAGGAATAAGCCAAAGAGTGAGAACGAAAGCGAGTGGAGGAAATTGGGCCAGAAATGAGTGAGACACATACACTATAGAAAGCGAGAAAGGGAATGAAGATAAGGTTTTGGAGTCGATGTACAGCAAAAACGATTACTTGGGTTTCGAAGTTGTCATAAACTACGTCGTTTCTAGAAAATCAAACATTAAATATTAT